>CM046858.1:1531161-1671161 GCA_025617745.1 Heliocidaris erythrogramma
GGCCTTTAAACCAGAGTTTTAGAAAATCGCATTCTAAACTCCAACTTAACTTAAGCTCCAGTCTATAAAGTGTGGTTTAACTTTGTACAGAAATTTTGTCTGGACTTGCTGTCTAAGTCAGTTTTAATTAAACTCTGGTTTAACTTAGACTGCACTTTAAGTTAAACCAGAGTTCAGAATACAGGCTTCGGTGTTTAAACATGGATAACAATCAGTACATTTTTATGAATACCAGCCATAATGAATAGAACTGGAAGAAATCTTAACTACAAACTTACCTCCTCCTTATTACCAGTGTTTTCCATTCTCTGACTAAGGGAGGGTGTGTCTATGGTCCCATAAAAGACAGCATTACAACAGATTCCTTATAACTACAAACTTACCTCCTCCTTATTACCAGTGTTTTCCATTCTCTGACTAAGGGAGGGTGTGTCTATTGTCCCAGGACAGATAGCATTACAACGGATTCCTTTCGAGACAAAGTCTGCTGCTACACCCTTTGTGAATCCTAATACAGCTGCTTTGGTAGTTCCATACAAACACCTATTGGGAGCACCTGAACAGTGAAACAAGTACATTTTGAGTTCAACACTTCAGCACCTATGGATTTTGTGTACTGTTATGGAAAACTTGAATTGCAAAGAATTTTGATTTCTTTAAGATGTATCCAAATACAAATTGTTCTAGTATTCAGTTTTACTAATTTCCCAGAAAAGAACATGGCAAATCTGACTAGACTTTCCACAGTAACCTTTGTAAACAATGCAAACACAGGTGGTTTGTTTTTTTGGCTAACCTCACCCCTATGTACGCACTGCATATGAACACTGGTACAAGTTGAAGAATTTTGGAAAATTACAATAAAAACCTACCCCATAATCCTAAGATTCATTTAAATAACTCTGTGAAATATCTGGGGTTTATAATAGCCATCATCATGCATCAAGCCTGAACTATTGAGAAAGTGTTATACATGTATGTGCAGCCATAATAAGAATTCGATTCTGCAGCTCAGCAAACCATCTTGAGGTATAAATTCCCTTCTCTATGCATACCCTTTCAACAGTAACACATTGTTTCAATGCATAATTTAATTGGAGAATACCCAAAGACAATGGACACAAAATCTCATTGCTCTTCGCCAATATTAAAGGAAACACCAGGCGATTTCAGGACAGTTTGAAGTTCCATGGTGACTATATTATTATATAAATTTAGATGGCATTCAAAAAGTGAGGCATACATACAATGCGCATACAGAGGGCGACATTACATAAATTGTGACATCTACAGTAAATCATAACATCACTGTATGGCGCTTGATTCAACACTTATGCTGTTACAGCATGTTACAGTTTAGGACTTGTTCTTGTATTCAGGAATTAATATGAAAGGCAGTCCTGGGTGGTTCAGGGACTAAAATGGTTAACTGGACTAGACCACAGACCACAGCTTATCTGTGAGTCAATAAACACATTTTAAATGAGCAATACATGATCTTTGTAAGCCTTTAGAAGTGAACATTTTCAGGAAAACAGAGAAATTACAATAACAAGATGAGTTTAAAGTTAGTTTCACCCCATAATTTAATGCAAGGATTACACAATTCTGAGATGAGATTTAGAAAACATTTTGATGCCACACCTTTTATGCTTGAAGCAATAGAAGACATGTTGATAATACTGCCACTATTCTGTTCCAGCATCTAGTAAGAAATAAAAACAAACAAATTAATTACTACTAATTACAGGAGTGAAATGCAAACAATCACAATCTAGTCCCCTGTGAAAAAAGTTAGAGCAGTTCCCTGCCTATATGTACATTCTCTCAGTATTCTTTGAGACAGTTACTAAGATATTCATATTCATTGTAATGTGATGCTTGATATAATTAATAAGAAGTTCGGCCAAATCAAGGCCATAATTTGAAAGTATCAGTCACATAACCCTATGTAATCTGACTTTAAGCCACATAAAAACATGTAACAGCATGTAGTTGGCCAGATGGCAATGGACAGTGCTGACTCAAAGTAGTAACATATTGAACTTCCTCCTCTAGCTAACAGAAAGTAAAATATAGATCCTGTACCTTTTAACATTTAACTGCCACAAGGGGGTCTGCTTGCTATCTATAAGGACCGCTATTAATAAAGGACCACTATTCATTTAGTCACATGTTATAGATAGCGGTCATTATGAATAGCTGTCATTATAACTAGCGGTCCTTATGAATAGCGAGGTAATTTGTATATGGTTTGCTCGCATTACATATATATGGGCCGCTATTTATAAAGGAAAACTCATTCATTTAGTCACACGTTATGGATAGCGGTTCTTATGGATAACGGTCGTTATGACTAGCGAGGCTACCCCACCACAGGATATATAGGAGTACCACCATATATCACAAATATGGCCTTATGTGACCCTTGCTACTAGGCCCAGGATAATGTGACTGCATCATTACAGATAATTTCAATGATGCATGCCACAGCATTGTTGGTCCAACTTGACACAAAAGAGATAATTTCTTTAAAATTTCTACTTTTAATTTCTTGTACCACCTTTAGTAATGATAGAAGCTAACATCGCTTTTTCTTTTCTATACTGGATATTACACACTTCTTAACCCCTTCCATGTCACCAGATGAAGCAAATGTCAAAAGTGAATTTTCAAGAGTTAAATACAGTAAAACCTGTCTATTAAGGCCACCTTGCTACAGGGAGGCAATATAAGTGACCACTATAGACAGGTGACCGCTATAGACAGGTGGCCACAAAGACAGGTTTGACTGTATTAACTTTCAAAGAGTATTTTTTCCAGCAAAGTGGGCAAAGTTATATGGCATATGTTTCTGTATGAGGAAGAATTTTCAAGCCATTCTGAACCTAAAAGTGTTCAACAAACAAAATCTTGGGCGAGATTTGCCAGCCACGGCATGGTAGGGGTTATGTACACAGTATGTTAGTTTGAACAATGCTCTTAAACCAAAGTCTAAGAAATGAATGAACTAAAGTGTTGTGCAAATATGTATGCAAAATATCATGTAATAAATGTTCCTTGCATGAGGCTAAATCGAAACCAAAGACACAGACTGGGCATATTTGTTGTCTTCTTGCATATCCCTGACATGAACTAATGGGCCATTCTTTGTTTCAGTGAAACAAACAGTCACACACATGACAATTTAATTTTACTGCCGGAAAATCAAATTAAATTTCATTGATTTTTTTTATATCACCAATTTTTTACATGAAAAAGATTTCCCTTTCTTTGACAAAAAAGTCATTTCCCAACCATAATGTTTTAACAGAGACATTTAAAAATGCCTTTTTTTGAGTAGTCACACATGTGAATGACCCAATTTTCACCTCTAAAAGAAAAGAATGTTTACTCATTTATGGAAAATTGCTTTCAAATTTTTCAGAGCAATCACATCATACAGCAATGAAAGGTGGAAACTTGCACTCCAAGGGAAAAACGAGAAAATTAGGTTTGAATACCAACAAGTAAAAACCTTTTTCATGCATGGTCACACACGTGACCGATCTTATTTTGACATCTGAAAGAAAATGATGTAATCTCATTTCAAATAATTACCCTCTATCTGTTGGGGTAAGATTGTTATTCAAATATCAAAAATGAGAGACTTCTACTACAAGACAAATACTGAAAAATTAGGTTTAAATTAACTATTTTTTAGAATTTTGGTAACACACCCTAATGAGAAATAATAATTAAAGGTCCACCCTGATTACAAGTTTGCTTTAAAAGAAGCAGAAAAAACTAGAAATATCACTGAAGATGATGATTAATACCCCCGCCCCTTGACAACAGCCTTTCTTGACTTTTGGTCGAAAACTGAGGAAGTAGTTCGATCCACAAGCTGTTTTCCTTGATTTTCTGCCATAAATATGCCGTTACCATGGCAACGCAGATTCCGACTCATCCAAAAAATATGTCTTGCACATCTTCCCATCAAGACCAATGTGTGTACCAAATTTCATGACTTTCGGTCAAAAACTGAGGAAGTAGTTCGATCCGCAAGCTGTTTTCCTTGATTTTCTGCCATAAATATGCCGTTACCATCGCAACGCATATTCCGACTCATCCGAAAAATATGTCTTGCACATCTTCCCATCAAGACCAATGTGTGTACCAAATTTCATGACTTTCGGTCAAAAACTGAGGAAGTAGTTCGATCCACAAGCTGTTTTCCTTGATTTTCTGCCATAAATATGCCGTTACCATGGCAACGCATATTCCGACTCATCCGAAAAATATGTCTTGCACATCTTCCCATCAAGACCAATGTGTGTACCAAATTTCATGACTTTCGGTCAAAAACTGAGGAAGTAGTTCGATCCGCAAGCCGTTTTCCTTGAATTAAAGAAACAGATCAGTGAAGGTTTGAGCTCACACCTTCACTGATCTGTTTCTTTAGTTTTTTCTGCTTCTTTTGAAACCAACTTGTAATCAGGGTGGACCAGCCCTTTAATGGTACTTCATATATTCTCCCATCCAAATGCAAGCATTTTCCTAATGTACTCTGCTCAAGAACCCAGGGGGTATGTCTCATTGAGGCCGGTACGGCATCCGTGTCCATAAAAATGAGTAAAAGAGTTGCTTTTTACCACCAGACAGATAACAGGAAAATTCTGAAGAAAATGGTATCAAATTCACTAGTGATGAGAAGATCCTTCAAAAGGGTAGGAAATTTTGACAGTTAGATGAGCAAAATACGCGGCATCTGAAAATCTTCCCGTGGATGGATATTGTTTTTCATGAATCTAAAGAGGTCCTTTTCTTTTCTTTCAATGGAAACATCATTCTGTAATGTGTTCCAAAATATTTGCCTTTAACTCTTCCTTTTTAGCCAAAATAGGGTCAAGAAGAACCAATCCTCGAATAAGGTGTACAATACTATGCAAGATCAAAAAAATCCCTGTTAAGGATCTAAAAATCAGATATTTTTCGCAGGTATCCCTGAATATAGGGTATCAAAAACCTCTCGAATTAAATCCTCGTTTAGGGTTTAGGGTGCTTTTCAGAAAGTCATGGATGTGGATGCTGTACAGGCCTCAATGAGACATCCCCCCTACCTACCTTTGGCAAGACAGCTTTAGTGAGAAAGAACATCGATTTGACATTCAAGTTGAAAGAAAAATCAAAGTCCTTTTCCTCTGTGTCTAGAACTGTGCCATTGAAGACAAATCTACAAGGAGTTGAAAGCAAAAGCAACAATTTGAAAATGGATACAAAATAAAAGCAAATGAATGAAATTTACTGTTGGATTTTGAAATGGAAAATGAGAAATAAACAAAATGACAAAGAGTATCAGGACAAAAATTGGAATACAGTTAAGAGGATTAGTTAAATTAGAGACTAAAGCAGCACTTTACAATTCCAGATTATAGTGAAATTAAATGGATTTGCAAATGACGCCGCCGGTAACATTACGCTTACTATAAAGTAAAATACAAATAGAATGCTCCTACATTATACATATATTCCTTCTTGAATTGCATGTTATTGTAAACGATATTGGTTAAAAAATGTAAAGCAAAGTGCATTTACCTCTATGAACTTCAAAATGCTTTGTAATTTTTGGCTGTGGTATGATAACTACAAGCTTGATGTTAATAATGGGTCCTTCATGTTTAGGGGATGAGACCTCAACCATAAATATTTAAAGAGAAATTTACCCTGCACAGTTGAAGAGAATGTCAATTTTTGGAATTCCTGCCACAAAGGTTGCTACATCTTCCTTGTTAGTGACATCTAATTTACTCAAGATGAGACCTGGATAGGAGAGATGGGGAGGGAAGGAGAGAGATGGGGAGGGAAGGAGAGAGATGGGGAGGGAAGGAGAGAGATGGGGAGGGAAGGAGAGAGATGGGGAGGGAAGGAGAGAGATGGGGAGGGAAGGAGGGAGATGGGGAGGGAAGGAGAGAGATGGGGAGGGAAGGAGAGAGATGGGGAGGGAAGGAGAGAGATGGGAGGGAAGGAGAGAGATGGGGAGGGAAGGAGAGAGATGGGGAGGGAAGGAGAGAGATGGGGAGGGAAGGAGAGAGATGGGGAGGGAAGGAGAGAGATGGGGAGGGAAGGAGAGAGATGGGGAGGGAAGGAGAGAGATGGGGAGGGAAGGAGAGAGAGGGGGAGGGAAGGAGAGAGATGGGGAGGGAAGGAGAGAGATGGGGAGGGAAGGAGGGAGATGGGGAGGGAAGGAGAGAGATGGGGAGGGAAGGAGAGAGATGGGGAGAGAAGGAGAGAGATGGGGAGGGAAGGAGAGAGATGGGGATGGAAGGAGAGAGATGGGGATGGAAGGAGAGAGATGGGGAGGGAAGGAGAGAGATGGGGAGGGAAGGAGAGAGATGGGGAGGGAAGGAGGGAGATGGGGAGGGAAGGAGGGAGATGGGGAGGGAAGGAGAGAGATGGGAGGGAAGGAGGGAGATGGGGAGGGAAGGAGAGAGATGGGGAGGGAAGGAGAGAGATGGGGAGGGAAGGAGAGAGATGGGGAGGGAAGGAGAGAGGGGGAGGGAAGGAGGGAGATGGGGAGGGAAGGAGAGAGATGGGGAGGGAAGGAGAGAGATGGGGAGGGAAGGAGAGAGGGGAGGGAAGGAGAGAGATGGGGAGGGAAGGAGAGAGATGGGGAGGGAAGGAGAGAGATGGGGAGGGAAGGAGGGAGATGGGGAGGGAAGGAGAGAGATGGGGAGGGAAGGAGGGAGATGGGGAGGGAAGGAGAGAGATGGGGAGGGAGGAGAGAGATGGGAGGGAAGGAGAGAGATGGGGAGGGAAGGAGAGAGGGGGAGGAAGGAGAGAGAGGGGGAGGGAAGGAGAGAGATGGGGAGGGAAGGAGAGAGATGGGGAGGGAAGGAGGGGGAGGGAAGGAGAGATGGGGAGGGAAGGAGAGAGATGGGGAGGGAAGGAGGGAGAGGGGAGGAAGGAGAGAGATGGGGAGGGAAGGAGAGAGATGGGGAGGGAAGGAGAGAGATGGGGAGGGAAGGAGAGAGGGGGAGGGAAGGAGGGAGATGGGGAGGAAGGAGAGAGATGGGGAGGGAAGGAGAGAGATGGGGAGGGAAGGAGAGATGGGGAGGGAAGGAGAGAGGGGAGGAAGGAGAGAGATGGGGAGGGAGGGAGAGAGATGGGGAGGGAAGGAGAGAGATGGGAGGGAAGGAGAGAGGGGGAGGGAAGGAGAGAGAGGGGGAGGGAAGGAGAGAGATGGGGAGGGAAGGAGAGAGATGGGAGGGAAGGAGAGAGATGGGGAGGAAGGAGAGAGATGGGAGGGAAGGAGAGAGAGGGGGAGGGAAGGAGAGAGATGGGGAGGGAAGGAGAGAGATGGGGAGGGAAGGAGGGAGATGGGGAGGGAAGGAGAGAGATGGGAGGGAAGGAGAGAGATGGGGAGGGAAGGAGAGAGATGGGGAGGGAAGGAGAGAGGGGGAGGGAAGGAGGGAGATGGGGGAGGGAAGGAGAGAGTGGGGAGGGAAGGAGAGAGATGGGGAGGAAGGAGAGAGATGGGGAGGGAAGGAGAGAGATGGGGAGGGAAGGAGAGAGATGGGGAGGGAAGGAGAGAGATGGGAGGGAAGAGAGAGATGGAGGGAAGGAGAGAGGGAGGGAAGGATGGGGAGGAAGAGAGGGAGATGGAGGAGGGAGGGAGGGGAGGAGAGGGAGAGAGGGAAGGAGGGAGGGGGGAGGGAGGGAGGAGGGAGGAGAGGAGCGAGAGAGAGAGAGAGAGAGCGGGAAGGGTGAAGAGATATAAGAAAATGTATAGATATAGGCACTTAAATAATTGATAAAACATTTCGGCGCAACTTTTACAATGAATTCAGTAGTGCCTAGCTAGCTCACTTACTAGCAAGGAAGGATGAAGAGATATAGGAAAATGCCAGAGGTAAAAATGCCAAAGGCAAAAATGCCAGAGATAAAAATGCCAGAGGTAAAATGGCAGAGATAAACGCGTGATGGGTGATGTCAGGAATAAAAAGTAAAGAGGCAAAATATGCCAGCTGCATATACTGATCCGTTTTGTTTTTCTTCTAATTTCGATAAAATTCATTTACTTTGGCATCTCACTGTAGAATTTAGAAACATCTTTAAATGGATTACTTTAAACAATGCCATGTTTATAAATTAAATTTGGCAGATGGCCTCGCTTTTTTCCTTTAATGCACTTTCGAATTCACATTAATTTAGAAATTGAACTTTTCAGATGTGAACCCCTTTGTTATCATCACATGATGAAAACAAAATGAAAGGGATTGTTCATTTTTTTGTATTTTTACAATCAGAGAGACATGGACGGAACTCCATTTGAAAATGCTTTCGGGATGGTACTATGTCAACAAATTTGGGGACGTTTCGGGTCTGTTAATAGAAAAAAAGTCACATTTTCTACGTTATGCCTCCTGTCCTCCACAATTAATAGTTTCGAGGGGCGGCAAACATATTTTAACAATTTGCTCCCAAAAGCTTAGAAAGGACACGCCCCCGCCCTCAGGATTTCCACCCATGTAGCATATGTACAAGAATAAAAAATCACACAATTTACTCAATCTTAGCTCAAATTTCATCTCAGATTTTCTTTTCTGACAACTTTTTCCTTTTACATTTACCACTAGCATTTTTTACCTCCGGCATTTTTACATCTGGCATTTTTTCCTCTGGCATTTTTACCACTGGCATTTCTTCCTCTGGCATTTTTTACCACTGGCATTTTTACCTCTGGCATTTTTACCACTGGCAATTTTACACTGAACCGGAAAATGGCACTTAAATAATTGATAAAACATTTTGGCGCAACTTTTACAATGAATCCAGTAATGCCTAGCTAGCTCACTAGCAGTATGCATGCAGTGCACGGTACGTACAATATGCACAGGGACTTTCCCTAAGCTTAGTGTGTGTTCATGCATCGCACATCGATCGTGAGCGAGCCTCTCGAAAAAACTTTGTCAAGACTCGTAAACTGTCATGGCGCTGCCCTGTGGGATTTTCGCAAGCGTTGTGTGATGTGCCATCTATACATGACGACCGAGCAACTTTAAACAGTGCATATAGTCAGCTATATTGCTTTATAAACATTACCAGAAATGATATGAATTTACCTGTATACTTCTTGCTACTCTTGATTTGTGTATTCAGTGCAAGTAAAAAAAAAACACTTTGAAAATCCATGATATTCCAAAGTGTGCTTCCTATGTACATAAGCCCTTATATTTTAACTCTTACTAAAGAGTATGTGCCTGGAAATGTCTAAAGCATTATTAAAAACATCACCAAAAAAGTGGGAAGAGCTACTAAAATGAAAAATTGGTTTATGATTACGAGGTTATATCATAACCTTGTTACCTGTTGTACATCGAATGAGTGATGTAGTCTACATGTACATCTCTATAGAGATCAGTTATTCATGTACACTAAGCCTAACCCACTTGTGGAACCATACCTATGTGGGGCTTTCAGTCGGGGTTGAAGAGGTAAAACACCAGAATACTTGCAATCACCAAACTTTAGGGGAAATACTTCCTGTTTACATTGCAGTAGTCTGTAGGATGATAAAATACCTAAATTCCAGATAATACCTTAAACTCGATCTCTATCATCCTGATCAAGTGAAATTTTTTTGGCTAGGGATTTTGCTTCTTTGAAACTCTCATATGAGATAAATAATAATAATTTGTATGATTTATAATGCACCAAATCCACTCTGTAGAATGCTTGAGGCATAGAGTAGGATAAAAAAAAGTGAGAGAAGTAGAGAGTAGAAATACAAGAGAAGAATATGTATTAATCAATGGGAAGCATTACACAAGTAAGTTTTTAGACTGCTTTTGAATGAATCTGGAGAATTGGAATTTCTAATAACTAACTGTAGGTAGATTGTTCCATAGAGCAGGACCAGCGTGGACAAAAGGCAGCTCCCCCCCCCCCCCCCAAAGGTTTTTGCAGATTTTGGAACAAGAAGAGAACCAGAGTTAGATAAACATAAAGATCAGACAGAAGTGTATAGTGAATTAAACTTACATTATTAGGAGTTTTTATAGATTTTCAAAAGGCTTTTGACACCATTGACCATAAAATATTAGCTCACAAACTGGAACATTATGGAATAAGAGGATTGCCACTTGAGTGGTTCAAAGATTATCTTCATGAAAGATACCAGTTTGTAATTTATGATGGGTGTAGTTCATTCAAAAGAAAAATATCATGTGGTGTTCCACAAGGGTCAGTGCTAGGACCAACACTTTTTTTGATTAATATCAATGATCTACCTAATTCAACAGACTTTTTCACTTTTTCGACTTTTTGCAGATGGCTCTAATCTTTTCCATACGTTTCCCCCAAGAACCAAATAAATAAACATGGCTGTTGTAAGTAAACAATTTGAAAACGTAACTAGATGGTGTGAAAAGAACAAATTGACAATTAACCTTTCCAAAACTAATTATATTTTGATTAGAGGCCGTAGACAGTCTGTAAAAGTAAATGGTCAACTGGAAATATCAAATATGGAAATAGCAAGAGTTGAAGTAGTATCATTTATAGGAATACATGTATATATTGATCAACACATGACATGGAAAAACCATATTGAAAATGACAACAAATGTGTGAGGAAAAAAATTGGTGTCTTATATAGAATACGGCAATTTGTACCAAGGAAAAAAGCAATAACACTCAGCGCTTACAGGGCTCCTTCCAGACCAATATTTCAGGAGCTAAAATTGTTAAATGTCTATAAGTTTCATAAATTGTGTATTTGTGTTTTCATGTATCAGTTGTTGAATAACAAATTGCCACAATCTACCAATGAATACTGTTCTTTCATTGAACACAGATATGAAACCAGACAAAGAGAAAATAAACATTTATGCTATTAACCAAAAGTGAAAACTACTCAAGGCCAATTTTCTCTATCATACAGAGGGCCATTTTTTTGGAATGCACTAACTTCGGAATTAAGAGAAAAACCTTCTCAATTTTCTTTCCGGAAAGCCCTTATAGCTCAATTGCTGATAGATTCTTGATAATGATGTGTGCTATAAGTTATTTTCTTTTCTGACAATATGTAAAAGTGTATAACCGAGATTTTAATTTTCAGTCATATTTTGCTTGGTTGCTTGTTTTATTTTTTGTTCTATGTTGTTTCTTCCCACTATTTTAAATCATTTATCTCTTAATGATTAATGCTGTAAACAGACTTGTATAATACTAGTTTAGCTAAGGGATCAGACTTGATTAGCATTTATGCTATTTTTTTATTCCTTTTATCTAATCAATATCCTATGTACCTGCATGCATATAACAATATAATGCTCTTGTAATTCAGTATGAATGTACATATGATTATTGAGAAAGATAATAAAATCCCAGTATCAGTATCAGTATCAGTATCAGTTATAAAGAGGAGAAGAACCCTTGACACAATATACAGTTAACAAAATTATTCATACCCCTTGGAAAATTCTAGTTTTTTGCATTTTTCCTAAAAATGAATGGTTAACTGAATTTAATTTCACATCACTTGAATACATTTAGTTATCATCTGCAAATGAATGCTGTTTCTGGTTTCACCTCATTTGCATAACAATAGAAAAGGTGAATTATCCAAACTGGGTGATGTTCAAAATTATTCATACCCTTGGTGATCTATTGACTTTGTCAATCAGTATGAATCCAGTCCTTGTGATTAATGCTCGTAACACTTTCTTCACACTGTCACAGGGATTCGATGGATTTAAAGCAGATTTTGTGTTTGCAGGTGGTGAAGTTTTAGACGTCATGAGGACAGGACTATGATATTGATATTTTTGTTAATATTCCTTACATTTTAATGAAAATTCTGTATCTTAGTTGAAACAAAGCACTCTTCTAGGAGAGACTTCCCTAGAGGCATTCACTGTTGCACTGTCAAGGGAAGGTATTTCCTGATACTTTTGTTCCATTATTATTAAGAATGTTTAGGGAGGCCATGGTAGTTGTCTAAAGGTTGGATGGTGCCAATTTTATCAGTTTATTCAGTTACACTGATTGACACATTTTTGATATGGACACCTGCAAGTGGGTACTCTAGTGAAGCTTAAAATACTGATCTTTATGTTCCAGTGCACTGTCAAAGTGGTAGCATTTTGTGCACTGCAGCTGGTAACATGGAGGGCATATGGTATAAATTTGGTTTACATTCATTTTGATATCAAGGATTGTAGCTTTCATACCAAAGATACAAAGAATATACCATATGAAGATTGATATACAGTAACAGTCAATGTGGGATGTGTATGGTACTCAAAGGTTACATACTGTTATTCATGGTGACCTGACGTTAGAGTCATGAAATGACTTTAATATCACCAACATGGCCTTCCTGAGCACTCTGATCAAGAATGGGGCCAATGAATAAAGGTGAACCCTCCCACAGGCAGTGCAAAAGGGAAGGGCTCTTCAGGAATGGTGCTTTGCTTCATAAGTAGATACAGAATTTTCATTAAAATGCATGGAATAAATGACCGAAAATTTCAATATCATAGTCCTGTCCTCATGACGTCGATAACTGCATCACCTGTAGGACACGAAATCTAATGAACTCCCTGAAGGTCAGGTGAAGGCATGTGTTGACACATCCTCAAGGAGATTGAGCCATTGGAGAACAAGTACTGGCCTGATATCCCAGCAGAGACCCCTCCGGAAGCCATGTGACGGTGTATTGAAATAAAGTGATTTACAAGCATTAAGGATCGGATTCATACTGATTGACAAAGTCAATAAATCACCAAGGGTATGAATAATTTTGAACATCGCCCAGTTTGGATAACTCACCTTTTCTATTGTTATGCAAATGAGGTGAAACCGGAAACGGCATTCATTTGCAGATGATAACTAAATGTATTCAAGTGATGTGCAAGTAACTTCATTTAACCCTTCATCTTTAGGAAAAATGCAAAAAACTAGAATTTTCCAAGGGGTATGAATAATTTTGTTGTTAACTGTATATATAGCGCTTTGAGCCAGTTTGGGAAAGGCGCCTTATAAATGCCAGGTATTATTATTATTATTACAATGGAAAACAAGAAGTAAAAATTTTAAAAATAATGCCATCTCTGACTCGCAACCAGTGAAGTGATTTCAGAGTACTTAGGGATGATATGAGTGTGTTTCTTAGACAGGGTAACAATGCGTGATGCAGCATTTTGGAGCTTTTGGAGTTTGGACAACTGGGTTTGTGATAAATTAAATAAAAGTGCGTTCCCCAAATCAAGTCGAGAGGAAATCAGAGCGTGAACTAATTTCTCTGTAGCCGATCTAGCTACATGTAAGTATTTTCTGATGAACCCAATATTATGAATTTGGTACCTCACTGATCTACAAATACTGGAAATTTGATAAAACATTCTCATGTTGCAGTCTAATAATACTCCAAGGGTGCGACAAGGTTTGGGACACAATACTCGTATGACCAGAAAAAGAAATCAATTTCAAATCAATTTTACTTAACTGAGTCTTCAAACCAAACTAGAAATATCACTGAAGATGATGAGTATTACCCCCGCCCCGTGACAACAGCCTTTGACTTTTGGTCGAAAACTGAGGAAGTAGTTCGATCTGCAAGATTTTTCCCTGATTTACTGCCATAGATATGCCGTTTCCATGGCAACGCAGCTTCCGACACATCAAAAAAATATGTTGTACACATCTTCCCAGTAAGACCAATGTGTGTACCAAATTTCATGACTTTCGGTCAAAAACTGAGGAAGTAGTTCGATCCGCAAGGTGTTTCCTTGATTTTCTGCCATAAATATGCCATTACCATGGCAACGCAGATTCTGACTCATCCGAAAAATATGTCTTGCACATCTTCCCACCAAGACCAATGTGTGTACCAAATTTCATGACTTTTGGTCAAAAACTGAGGAAATAGTTCGATCCGCAAGATTTGCAACGGACCGACCGACCGCCCGCCCAACCGTCGACTGATTTCTATATACCCCCTTCAAACTTCGTTTGGCGGGGGTATAATAAAAGAAACTCGCATTTGGAAGAGTTTAAGTATCAATGAATGTGAGTTCATCCAAGAATGAACATTATTCAAACAATCTTCAAAGTGACCCACAGCATTTACAACATCAATCTGGTTAGGTTTAAAAGAAATATAAAGTTGGATATCATCAGCATACGTGATAGCCAATGTTGACAACACACGCTCGCCTATGGATGGAAATCCCTGCAGTACAGACGTATGGGTTATCTACAAATAACCTAGTATATTTGTGAGTGACCTTAACTGTAATTTACCGTTAGTATCCTTCAGTTCATTAAGTTTCTCCAGATTGATATCTGTAGCATGAACGGTAGCTCCTTCTTGGGCAAAGGCCTGTCAATTAAAAGAAAAGAGCATGATTTGGAAAATTCACAAAGTCTTGCAGCTAGTTTAAGTTATAGCACAGGGGTCTAACTTTAATAAGTCTACTGTTACTTTTTAAGATGACAGACATCACTTAGGTGGTTTAAACAAAACCTTTGATGATTTGGATTAACCTCAAGTTTTGATAAAAACATGCTTGTACACTGTACAAGAGCTTGTACAAGAATGCTTGTACACTACAGTGATACAGCATCAAGTTCGACGTTCATACCTTGAATGGTTCTTGAGATATCGTATTAATGAGGCGAAAAGTAAAACCTGCAATTTCGAAATTGACCTCTTTGACCTTTGAACTACATACCCCAAATCTAATCATATCGTCTTCCTATGCTATGGTGATACATATACCACCAAGTTTGAAGTTAATATCTCAAATGGCTCTTAAAGATATCACGTTAAAGAGGCCAACCTGAAATTTCAGAAATTGACCTGTGACCTTTGACCTACAAACCCCAAACCCGAATTAGATTGTCTTCCTATGGTGATTCACACTTAGCACCTTGTTTGAAATTCATACCTCAAGATATCCCGTTAACGAGAAAACAAGACTGACATGACCGATGGACGGACGGACAACCTGAAAACATAGACTTAATGCCTCTAGGCAGTCTAGCACCATCTTTGGTGGGTTATTTGCATAAGTCATTTGCATTAATCATTTGCATAAATGCCGCAGAGTGAAAAGATGTTTAAGTTTCGGACTTTGTAGGATGTTTGCATTTGATATAAAAATAGTTCCTTAAGATTTCACATTTATGGTAGGGTTATTAATACATGTAGATTTTCTATAAAAGAAATATATATTTTGATAAGTTGCAGAGTGCAGATTTAGAATATTCAGAGGAAAAGCAAAATAATATTTTAGTTTATCTAAAGGTGCGGATGGATATTTTAGAAGAGTCACTAGGTGTCACTGGATAGGTGTGTTAGCTTGGTACTATGGTGTGTATTGCTTTACTGTGCCTTGCTCAAGGAGTTAATTTGATGTCTTACAAGACAGGCGTGACTATTTGGCCTTCCTGGTATAGGCGTGTCAAAGAGTTTTATCTTTTTTGTCTTTTTTGTCAATCTATTGATAAGGCAGGATGTTTCCAATTATTCTAGAATATGTATGCTTAATTGTAAAAGAAGTCTATCAAACGAAAATGGTTATATTTGTGAGAGGAAAAGTGTTCTTCCAATGTTTAGTCAAACTCGTTCTTTATTGCATAGGGATGTTGCACTTGTTCACTTTCATTCTAGATTACTTACAAAGAAACTGAAACAAATCAAATACATGTATTAAGGTTAATTATGGAGTATTCTACCATTGAATATATTTGGGAATTTATGCAGTCTTTTAAGGAGTATATAAACACTTTGAATTACATGTACAGTGATTTGTGTTACTTGAACGCATGTACATTTTACTGCATAATGAGTTGCCGTTGGGGGCGGTGTGATGTAAACATTGAGAAAAGATGGTGGCGCCCATGGAATTTTCCCATTATTGTTTCACTGAGGTGTTACAGAGTTGCTGTAACTGAAATTGCCCTGTTTTATTGTAGATGTATAAGGTAGAGGTTGGTTTGACACATTATAATCATAACCTTGTACATTGATTGGATGAGTGGGTTGACATGGCTGAACTTTCAAGCAGCTGAGGCTGAGCTAGGGTTACTATCATGATGAGATTGTTTGATGGTGGCCTGGAAAAGTCAGTCAGTAGCGATGTTCTGGGGTAGTGGCTACCGATGCGATGGGTGACAAGGGCAGCGAGTTACTGGTGTTGACAGAGACCTCGGGTAGGCAATGAGTCGTTATAGATTTTGAAGCAAACTAGGAATTTCCATAAATTCCATTTATTCTGTCAGTTTATCTTTGGTCAAATGTAATTCAAATTACATACATGTACTGTAGCAAACCGGTTAAAGTATAAAGTGCATATAAACTGTTTGGTATCATTTGTTTCCGCTTGTGAGAAATTGTTCCACATTGTCTAAGACCCCGTTTACAAGCCTCAGCCCGGCCCTAATTGCGGTACTCGGCCCCTCAATTTCGTGCGTTTACAGTGCGGGTCTCGGGCCGGCCTAAATCATAACCTTTCAATATTTTGTCGTAGTGGGGCTCTGAATGTAAGCAAACGTTTATTTTGGTGGGCGCGTGAGCGGTACCGGGTAAACGTAACCGTGCGGCGCGGGTTATTTGTACCGATATCTTTTTATAGCTTGCATGCATACGACGAACGATCAAACACCACAGCTGCCTGCTTAACTTATTGGATAATTTCATATTCTCTACGCAAGTTTAATATCTTTGTACGATCGCAGAATTCAAAGGTATAATCGTGAGAAGAGGATTAGGAGAGAGCAATGTGAGGAGAATCGTCGCAGGAGGAATGGCCTGCTCTTTCGAACGAAACAGCACATGAGATGAACGATGATAATTGAATTAAAAACACTAGTATCTTGACTTTTATTTACACGGACAAACTTTGGAAATCTCAGCAGAAAAGACAACAAAGCAGCTCAGGCCGTACAAAGCATGCAACGCTCAAAGCAACCGCGGGATCATGACATCATATCTAATGATGTCATGATCGCTGCACTTCCGGGATCGCATTTGGTACCGCATTTGGGCCTGCGTGCATTTACAGTGAAAGAAGGCCTGGCCGAGACTACCTCCAGAAGTGGTCCAAATGCGCGGCCGCTTTTGGTACCGCATTTGGTCTTTTGAGCGTTTACAGTGAAGTTTAGGCCGGCCCCAGCCCGGGCTTACTCTCACTGTAAACGGGGTCTTTGCTCTGTGCAGCTCTGTGCAGTTCTGTGCAGTATTCTCTGTTTGATTTGGGATACTGTACATGTACTTTACTTACCTGTATACAAAGATTGTTGTTTATTAAAATAGTGTAGGTAGGGTCTATTTCAACAAGTTCTCATGTACTTCGATTGCTCCTTTTAAACTGGTTCTTTTTATAACCCGAACGATTTAACTTGGCAGAATGGTATTGATTTAGACGTGTAGTTCAGCACTTAAATAAAGAGAGTGATGTTTATATTGTCAGATGTAAAGGTGCATCTCAGTTATACTGCGAGTCATATGTAAAAGAAAACAAAATAAGTTGTTAGTTGTTACTACTTGTGAAGAAGGAATTTCAAAGCAATTACATGTTATTGTCGTGTTTTATGATTCAAAGATGTTTATTATTCTGCTTGATTTGCACGGTTTTTCATCTCTATTGCAGGGCTGCCAACCTTGAGCGAGAGCTTAGAGTGAGACATTGCGAGGGAGCAAAGTGACCGAGGGGAAAGGTGGGGAAGGGGGGTGTCCCCCCTTCCACGGTTAGCCAGGATTGGCTTCGTGAGTGTAAAAAAATTTTTTTAAAGGGCTATAGGCCTTTTACATCACAAAGCCAGGCGTTCATCACCAGCAATCAAATTGCGCACGGGTTAGCAGGACATGAAAATGCCCTGAAATCACACTTTTCTGATAACTCCCGCGACCGACAGGCCATTCCCTACAGCGTTTCCTCCTAGGGAAATGTTTGCAATTAGAATTTCTTTTTGATTTGACCCTATTTTTACCAAAAAATGCAAAAAAGGATCATATGAAATTTCAGAGAACTCACCAGTGTTTGTGTATCCATGCCTCCTCTTGTCATGCAGATATAAAATACGACGATACAACCATGATCAAAACTACTTAGTATACAATGTGGTACAGTGGTGGAGATGTCTGACGAAATTTCCATTAACGCTAAATTTTGTAGGGCATACTGGTATGATCAAATCTCTTTGAGTCTCAACTGGCTTAGCGCCATCTACGATGACTTCAAAATTTAGCATTAAATTGTTATTAATGCTACATGTAGTTCACTGACCATGATAAAATACAAAGTTCCAGATTTGTAACTGCATGATTTTGAATACGAATTTCAAGAGTTAAACTTAAATGAAAGATCCTGCTTTCTGGCCGTAGAGGGATGTGCTGGCTATTACGTTTGTTGTACGATCAACAGCAAACTCTGCTGAGCCATGTCAGTCTGGCCACAGAGCCCCTTCACACTCACTTCGTTAGAGCGCTCTAACTAAGAACGGTTCCTCAGGAGCGGTTCCCAGGTGAGTGTGAATGCTCAAGTGGTCCAGGAAGCGTTCTTCTGGAGCGCTCCAGAAGACCACCTCGCGAGGTGGTCTTGAGGAACGGTTCTTAGTTAGACCGCTCCAACGAGGCAGTGTGAAAGCAAAGCGATCCTAAAGCGTACTTTAACCGGAAGTGAGTGTGTGTTGCGCGGGAAATCTCGTGTGATTGTCTTTGATTGTCTATAACTTTAAGTGCAGGCCATCGATAGAAAGAAAACACAAGGAAAGATAGAAAGAGGAAATGATAGAATGATGAAAAGAAAGAACAGATAGAAAGGGAAAATGATAGAATGACTTTAAATAAAGGAAGACAAAAGAAATTTAAAGAAAGCAAAGACGAAAAAAAGAAAACATAAGGAAAGATAGAAAGAGGAAATGATAGAATGATGAAAAGAAAGACCAGATGGCTTGTCTCGAATGGGTGGGTTGCGGGAGCGGGATGGGAGCGGGAACGGGCACACCCTTTCGAGACAAGCCCCCCCGGTTATCTCAAATGGACGCGTTCCCAGCGAGAAGTTCAATGAACGCGCCACTTCGAGACAACCGGGGGGGCTTTCCTCGAATGGGTGTGTTGAGTAGACTTTTGTAACAGACGTTTTAGAAATTTTTGAAAAATGTACTCTTGCTGGTTTTTTCGTTTTTCTTTTGTCTAAGATGTAGAAAATATAATAAAACAGTATCTAAAAAAAGCTTTTGACAAGGAAATCATTATTTGTGCAAAATAAATAGGAGAATTGAATAATTATGCATTAAAACACACGGGGACGAAAGGGCAAGTGGCGTAGCTAGGATTTTTGTATTTATTTTTATTTCTTTGGCGTGACCTGTTAAATATTGTGAAATTGTGTTACAGACATGTGCTGACATAAGCCAAGGTGTGTTTATCATCTCAACACCTTGTAATGCCACTATCATTCTATCAATACCCACTATCAAAAGTCAAAACGCATATCAAAAGGTCGTTTGTACCCGGCCCCCAACTCCCCATACAAGGGGTAGGCCTATATGCTCGTACCTCCTTTTCAAAAGTGACCCCCTATCCCGGAGAAGTTGGAATTTGTTTTACCTCCCTATCCCGGGGAATTTCCTGAGATATTGGACCCCCTATCCAGGCAATTTAGGAAATTAACCCCCCCCCTCCTATTCCCGGGGAGGAAACCACCAGAGTCTGCGAAAATTGACATCTATTTACATTTTCCCAGGAATATTTTTTCATCTTCCTCACTCATCTTCCTATTTTCTTACTCACCCACCAATAAGGGGTGGGGCATGGCCATCTTGTGCCCCCCCCCACCTTAAAAAAATACGCCGCAGTGAATTAACATTCTATTCTGGACTGTCTGCCCGACCAGACCTTTGAATGTTAAATGAACATTCCATTATGAATTCATGCAACCTCATACATTCATTTGATTCTAACCAAAAACAAAGACTAACAAGATATTTGCTAATGTATTTTGTATGGTGTCTGTGAATGTCCTGTTGAGTACAATTACAACGACAGACAAAACAATGGGAAACATTTGTCCATGTTTTATTCAGAAACAGCTTGAGGGTGTATGTATGCAAAAATTAATAACGATCGATCGCTATGAATCAAGCTCTAATAGCGTTTGATTGAAGGGGGGGGGGCTTTGTGTTACGGATTTTTAACGATTGATTGCCATTAGCGCTTGATCGGAGTTTAGCGATTAATCGCTAAACACTCTTTATGTTACGGGGCCCAGGTCACGCCAAACAAAAATAATAATAAATAAATACAAAAATCCTAGCTACGCCACTTGCCCTTTCGTCCCTGTGTGTTTTAATGCATAATTATTCAATTCTCCTATTTATTTTGCACAAAAATTTCTAAAACGTCTGTTACAAAGGTCTACTCAACACACCCATTCGATGAAAGCCCCCCCCCCCCCCCCGGTTGTCTCGAAGTGGTACGTTCATTGAACTTCTCGCTGGGAACGCGTCCATTCGAGATAACCGGGGGGCGGCTTGTCTCGAAAGGGTGTGCCCGTTCCCGCTCCCATCCCGCTCCCGCAACCCACCCATTCGAGACAAGCCAGACCAGATAGAAAGGGAAAATGATAGAATGACTAAAAATAATGAAACACAAAAGAAAACAAAGCAACATAGAAAGATAAAACGATAGAATGATAACAACAAAGAAAAACATAAGAAATCTAAAGATAGAAAAAATGATAGGATGATGAAAACAAAGAAAAACAAAGAAAAAAAAAAGCCTTGGAAAGATATAGAGATAAATGCATCAGGCAGGCAGTATATGGTTTGATTTGCGCACGAAAATATTGACCCACTTACCTGAGCTGCCATAGCAACAAGACCACTGTGAATCGTTCAGCGATTTGAGACAATAAAATCTGAATCTGAATCTGAATCTGACATACATGTACATGTAAAAAATGCGCGGCGTGTGAAAGCAAACAAAGCGTTCAAGAACCGTTCCTCTAGAGCGCTCTAACTTGGAGCGGTCCAGAAGTGAGTGTGAAAGGCCTCTCTATGTTGAATCATAGTCATTGCACGTACATGCACATGTACAAGTGTAAACGCAGTATAAACCTATCGTAAATCCAATAGCTCATTTCATACTAGAGAGAAATAACCGTCTGTTATGGGGAAATCTTTAATATTTCTGACATTTCTCAACCTTCCCCATAGACATTACCCTCTATGTACGGAGGTCTAGTGGAGCCAAACAGAGTCTCAGCGGAACCGACGATACAGAGAGACAGAAGCTTTTGGTCTAACATACCAAAAACGATTTTCATTTGCTTTGCAAACACGGGAAAATCTCGAAAGGGCTTGGGCATATCAAATATTTTGAATATCAGAGATTTTTGGAGACATTTTTCATTTTTTGTTACTTTCTATTTTTTGGGTTCAGCGTGAGAATTCGTTTATTAGAGTGAGACAGTCAGAATTGGGTGAATTGCGTGAGTCTCACGCTCAATGCGTGAGAGTTGGCAGCCCTGCTAAGCTGGCTTTTGCTAAACAGTCGGGTAACGTCGCGTCGCGTTGGTAGAAATTTTCGAACCTTTTTCAGGAAGGTGTCTTTAAGGGGACAAATTGAAAAAGAGTCCATCTCAGTATGATTTTTCCCGTTTTCAGGCTAAAAACGACAAACAAGGGAATAAAGAAAACAATAGAAGGATAATGCAAAGAAATACATGAACTATAAAGAGAGAATAGTAGGGTAGGAAGGATGGAAGAAAATATGATGAAAGGAAACAAAGAATACGACAAAAGGAAATTTGGAAAGTAAAAATAAGTGGATAAAAACAAGGAATAACATAAAGAAAGATAGAGATATAAATGATAGAAGGATAAAGATATTAAGAGTAACATAAGGGAAGATAGAAGAGAAGATGATAATTTGAATAAAGGAATAACATAACGAAAGAAAAGATGAAAGGAAAACAAAATGATAGGATAAAAGCAAAGAATGTTTTAAGGAAAGTAAGTAAAGATGGGAAGCAGAAAATGATTTTAAAAAGAATAATATGAAAGATAGAGAGAGAAATGATAGGATAAAAAAAGTTTAACTTATATAAAGAAAGACAGAGAGAGAGAAATGATAGAAGGATAAAGATTAACGTGAAGAAGGTGGGGGAGAAAATGATAACAGGAAACAAAGGATATCATAACAAAAGGAAGGATGGAAAGATAATTGATAGAAGGATAAAAGCAAGAAATGACAAAGCGAGAGAGAGAGAGAAAAATGATAAAAAGATAAATATAAACATGAAGAAAGGTAGAAGAGAAGATGATAAAAGGGAACAAAGAATAACAAAGTGAAGATGGAAAGCAATAAAAAAAAGAGGATAAAAAGAATAAATATAAACAGTAACATTATGAAAGATGGAAAACAAAATGATAAAAGCAATAAAAAAATAACGTAATGAAAGGAAAGGTGGAAAGAAAAAATTAATAAAAGGATTAAAAACAACTGAATTAGTAATTACGCGATGCGTAATATATTATGTCCCCGCCAGAAGTGTAGATCTGTGGAATGGCTGTTAATTTATGTAATTTCTGATAGAACCTGGAAGATAAATGTGAGAAATGAATTATCAAATTAATGTTATATGATTATAAATGCATTTTCTGTTGATTTTGAATAAATTACAATAAATGTGCATAATTAATGAATTTCAAAATTCTGCGTAGAGGTTTGACAGGCCCTACCCAGCCCTATCAGATAAAACAATCAGATTCAAAATACGGTGTGAAATAGAGGAGAAGTAGCATTTTTCGTCGATTTTGAATAAATTTGCATAAATTTACATAATTGATGAATTTCATGATTTTGTGTAGAAGTTTGGAAACCCCCACTCAGCCCTATCAGATAAAACAATCAGAATCAAAATCGGCCAAGAAATGACGAAGAAGTAGCATTTTCTAACTTTTTGAGCACACACGGACGGACGGACACACGGACGGACGGACGGAGGGACGGACACACACACGCATTTTATCCTATCATTTCTCTCTCTATCTTTCATATTATTCTTTTTAAAATCATTTTCTGCTTCCCATCTTTACTTACTTTCCGTAAAACATTTTTTGCTTTTATCCTATCATTTTGTTTTCCTTTCATCTTTTCTTTCGTTATGTTATTCCTTTATTCAAGTAATCATCTTCTCTTCTATCTTTCCTTATGTTACTCTTAATATCTTTATCCTTCTATCATTTATGTCTCTATCTTTTTTATGTTATTCTTTGTTTTTATCCAATTATTTTTACTTCCCAAATTTCCTTTTGTCGTATTCTTTGTGTAGGGTTGTGAAATGAATAGTTCTAGTTGTAAATCAAACATTCAAACAGTCTCAAATGTATTACAGCAACTCAGGCATCAAACATAACAGGAACTCAGGAGACAACGGGAACTCAGGAGACAACGAAAAATAAAGAGATGTAAACTTGTGAAGTCTGGTAGTGCTCTCTCTGATCTGTCTGTCCGACTTTTTATTCATGCTCTTATATTTACAGGGCTGCCTGGTCCACATCAACTTAGTAACTAAGACAACATAACATTATAAATATTCAAATATACTTTAACCAATGAACATAAGTATTTAACTAAATATATTCAATACAAGAACCAATCGGAAATAACTAGGATGAAGATGGGTCAATGTCTGGGGTGATTATGTAATGAGGAATGTTCAACAAAAGAACCAGATGTGAGGATGAAGGGAATGGGCACATCTGAATAGGAAAGGAATGAAGGTGACAAGAGAAGTAGGACAGTCTGATGAGATTCATGACAACAAAAACCTATTGAAAGCTAACCTAAACTGAACTAAATTCCAGAACAGAAGAGTAAACAAAGTCAAATACAAATGGCAAAATAGGCATCCTACATAAACTTTCTTCTTCCAAAAATTGTCCTCAATTTTAAAACAATAAAAATGGAATACAAGTACTACCAGATTTCAATCATGTGTAAATAGATTTTAAAACTAACACAAAAATTAATCATAGTGTCATAAATTATATACATAATAAAAAAAAAAACCATTTTGATTTAGCATATTGTATCTTGTATTACTGATAATTAATTACCTCAGCATATAAATTTAAAGTAATTGGATTTTCCTTTCTTCTTTCGTTGTAAAATTGCACAATTGAAGCAATCACAATTCTAATTATGTATATATTAATTTAACACTGAAATCACTTTGAATTTAATTATATGCTACAATGGTTAAATGTACAAACATTTAAAGAAACAGAAAATACATTGCACATTACAATATTAATAAATACAAGCATTGGATATGAGCTTAGACAGATTGATGAAACAAAACCTGATTAAAATACAAATTCAGACTTTAGAAATATGCAATAAAATTGGCAAGATATGTTTCAAACATTTTGCAAGTGAAAGATCCATTCTATGATTTCAAAGTTAACATCTATATAAAATCACATTATTTTCCCAAGATTATACAAATTTATATATTGCACATGTATATTTCTTTAAGTATTGATTAATTTGTAACTTTATTTAAAACATTTGAAATAGAACGTATATGCTCATATCATGTATAGATATGACAAATAAATAAAATACACACAAAAAAAAAGGCACTACCTAGACTAAAATAATATCCGCATATCTAAGGAACTAATTACCCAAAAGTAATTTGTGAAATTTTAAATGTTATTTCTCACAATATGATTTTAAGAAAAGAGCAATGCTTACAAGTTGTATCATAAATTCAGAACATGTAATCAAATAGAGTAGAATGAAAGACCCGATGGCAATATACCACTAAATATAATTTCTGTACACATATGAAATATTCTGAAAAAAATCTTTCAATAATTAAATACATTACAATCATCTAAATTACATTTCATTATTTTTATCTAAGTCCCAAGTTTGCATCATATATTCAATTGGTAAAACATTGATGTGCGCCTTGTTCTTTAATATTTGGCAATTGTAAATAAAAATACATATTATGCGACAAAGAAGCGTACATTTTTGAAGGTGTATATATGAGAAACTCAAAATTAGTTCAATTTAAAAGTCAACAAAAACAAATTTAAATATAGTGGGGTCTCACCAGGTTCAGTAAGATTAAATTGTTCATCTAAAGTGTTATTAGGTGAAGTATTTATGGTCCCAGTCCAGTTAGAAGTTCTTGAATGAAAAGAATTTGTAAATCGTCGGCGAAGTGAAGATGCGAGTCATTGGATCCTGCATTGGTTAAATATGACCCTTCAGAGGGGGCAAAAGTTTGTACCTACACAATGTATGAAGACCAGGGCACAGCATCATCCACTCGTGTGCTGGAGCAACTGTAGAGCAAAAGGCGAGGCTAGCTTCAGAGCAGAGCGTCATCCACTCTTAGTGCATTGGCGACAGAGTAACAGGCGAGGGGCTGTGAGGTATCATGCATCGAGAAAGGATAGCGGGACATATAACGACATGAAGACCAGGGGACAGCATCATCCACTCGAAGTAGAGTAAAAAAGGCGAGAGGCTTGAATTAAGGCATCATGTGGCATGGGGAAAAACTGTTGAATCGAAGTGTGTCTGAATGAAGACCGGTAGGCAGCGGCATCATCCACTCCACGAAGACAAGCAATGGTTGTAGTTAACAGGCGAGAGGCTGACTAGCAGGCAGAGCTTTCATCCACTCACGTAGAGCAATAGGCGAAGTCTGGCTACATGGTTACAGCATCATCCACTAAACAAGCCAGAGCAATGGTGGTGGAGTAACAGGCGAGCGGCTGGCTGTCATCAAACAGGCAAGAAGTGACGGCTGAACAGAAGTGGAGAAGGTCAAATTTTTTTCATGCAGGAACATAACGATGAAGGACGGTGATGGTGATGGTGACGAACGGAAAAGGCTAGGCATGGAGAAGTCCGAACACCGCTGGCACCAGTTGTAGGGTTGTGAAATGAATAAGTTCTAGTTGTAAATCAAACATTCAAACAGTCTCAAATGTATTACAGCAACTCAGGCATCAAACATAACAGGAACTCAGGAGACAACGGGAACTCAGGAGACAACGAAAAATAAAGAGATGTAAACTTGTGAAGTCTGGTAGTGCTCTCTCTGATCTGTCTGTCCGACTTTTTATTCATGCTCTTATATTTACAGGGCTGCCTGGTCCACATCAACTTAGTAACTAAGACAACATAACATTATAAATATTCAAATATACTTTAACCAATGAACATAAGTATTTAACTAAATATATTCAATACAAGAACCAATCGGAAATAACTAGGATGAAGATGGGTCAATGTCTGGGGTGATTATGTAATGAGGAATGTTCAACAAAAGAACCAGATGTGAGGATGAAGGGAATGGGCACATCTGAATAGGAAAGGAATGAAGGTGACAAGAGAAGTAGGACAGTCTGATGAGATTCATGACAACAAAAACCTATTGAAAGCTAACCTAAACTGAACTAAATTCCAGAACAGAAGAGTAAACAAAGTCAAATACAAATGGCAAAATAGGCATCCTACATTTGTTTCCTTTCATCATATTTTCTTCCATCCTTCCTACCCTACTATTCTCTCTTTATAGTTCATGTTTTTCTTTGCATTATCCTTCTACTGTTTTCTTTATTCCCTTGTTTGTCGTTTTTAGCCTGAAAACGGGAAAAAATCATACTGAGATGGACTCTTTTTCAATTTGTCCCCTTGAAGACACCTTCCTGAAAAATGTTCGAAAATTTCTACCAACGCGACGCGACGTTACCCGACTGTTTAGCAAAAGCCGCTAAGCTATTGATCACAACCGAATAAACTTGGGCAAACCATCCACCTGTAGACAACATTCTGCGACTACTTCTTCTCTGCATATTGCGACAATATTTAATAATCAGGATAATAATATCATCGACATCAGTCACCA
This sequence comes from Heliocidaris erythrogramma, assembly GCA_025617745.1. Lineage (NCBI taxonomy): Eukaryota > Metazoa > Echinodermata > Echinoidea > Camarodonta > Echinometridae > Heliocidaris > Heliocidaris erythrogramma. The sequence continues at coordinate 1,558,098 of CM046858.1, forward strand.
CCACACCACGAATAGTGGTCATATTGACCACTACGAATACAAAATGCAAAAATAGTTTGTATTTTCTGTCGCGTGTAGTAAAGGTATGGGGGGAAAATAAGATAAATATTTTAAATACCTTCCTTTCAAATTCCGCCCTTAAAAATCTCACTCCTACCTCAAATGGCCGTTAGGAAGAACTTTTGATATTTTCAGCAAAATCCAAAGTCAAAATCTTGTCCAAAACCTGAGAAATCCCCGCCGATTTGTTTCGCGATCGCGTGTTGTTTACATACTGCCGATGTCTTAGACTAAAATCGGCCAATAAAATTTTTGTCCACGAAGAAACTCGGGATCGCAAGCGCACAGCGATCTTTACGATCGCGCACACAGAAAATCGGGACTTTCCGTGTATGCCACATAGGGACCGAATTTTTAAGGACAAAACTCTTTTGGGGAGATGTCAGCGCCCGCGGCGACCAGGAAATGTACACAATGACTCCGATAGCTCGTTTCGCGAGAATCAACAGTAAATTACGGATTTGATTTTTGGAAATATCTTTTCCAACATCGGTGAGTCAAATTTATTGTATTTCTTGGATATTTAGTGGTCGGCTTTTGTAAATTAAATGCCGATTTTGAGTGAATGTTTGTGACTTTTGTGCAGTGGTGTTTTAAAAAGTTGAGGTGTATGACTGCCTACATTATACACACGAAGTATAGGAATGTAGCTATGAGTGGTCACCACCACCATCATCATCCATCATCATTGATCAAACCCAACTGTTACTGTCTATGTTAGTGTTAGACTGTTACTTCCTATTATTAAGCTAGTTTTGGTCTCTAGCCTAGGTACTAAGACAAAGTAAAACTAAGAATGATGGGCATTGTCTGATTGTGGTAGGCCTTAACAACAGTAACAGTTAGACTAGGCATGCTAGGCCTAACAAGTTAGAGCAGTAGAGGAAACTACTACTACTACTAGTAGTAGGCTAGGCCTACTAGGCCTAGGCCTAGTAGTAGTAACAGTTGTAGTATTCCTTCCGCACAGCAATTTACCTGAGCAGTGGCTCTTCCAATGCCTTGGGCAGCCGCCGTCACAACAGCAACTTTTCCAGCTAAACGACCCATACCTGTATCGTAAATATCGTAAATATGATGCAGATTTGGGTCTATTTCTTGTTGTCTTTGTCCTGTCGTTGATCAATGTCAGACATAAAACCTTAAAAGTGCCGGTATCTAGTACATACAGTCTGCGCGTGCATTATGCAATTCATTTTACTCTACAGTACACGTGACGTGATGTTTATAGTGGGCGTGCACGTACGTGAGCGTTTCATAGCCTCATAGCCATAGATCCATAGATCATAGCCTAGTCATAGCAGACATGTGACAGCGGCTTCTGCCTGTCCGCGGGTCTTATCCGTACGGACTAACTCGGCGGAATTTTTGGCCAGCGTTACACGTAGTAGGTCCATATGCTCCGCGGTCCCTGTCCTCCATCTGGCTTGTTTTATCATTCAAATTCATGACATGCATTGAAATTAGCGCCTAATGATACCAGAATGATTCAAATTCAAATTAAAAGTCATGCTGATGATCTTGTAATTTTTAGTCCATCAACTGCAGGTTTGCAGAGTTTGCTAAATGTCTGTACCCAGTTTGCGGTAGACAATGATGTAAAATACAATGCGAAAAAGAGTCACGTTATGATTGTAAATTGTGAAGAACATAAAAAGTTAGTGTTTCCAGATTTTTATTTGTGTGGTGCAAAACTTGATGTTTGTAAAGAGATTAAGTACCTTGGTCATTTTTTTACAGATGATCTGTGTGATGACAGAGACATATATAGACAGTGTCGTAAGCTATATGCTCAGGGTAACATGCTGTGCAGGAAGTTTCATATGTGCTCTCGGAAAGTTAAAGTTGAGTTATTTAGAGCTTATTGTACGCCTTTAAATACTGCACATCTTTGGTGCAGATATAAAAAGAGCAGTTTGAAGAAACTCACTGTAGCCTATAATGATGCTTTGAGGATGCTTTTACGGATACCTAGGTACTCCAGTGCAAGTAGAATGTTTGCTGAGGTGAATACACCTGCATGTCAAGCTGTAGTAAGGAATATGATGTTTAAGTTTATTCAGAGAATTGACACTTCTGTAAATAGTATTGCTAATATACTGGTTAACCCATTGTTGAGCAGTACAAGGTACACCTCAGACTTGTGGAAGTTTTGGTTTGAAAGCTTGTTGGCACAGTCGGAAGTGGTTGGCTAAAGTAGTTTAATATAATATGCATTTTTATTGTTTAATGGTTCTTTGTAAAGAAATAATTCATCTTGCCTTTTATATATTTCCATATCGTCTCTTTTACGACTTTTTTTCTTCTATTCACTGCCTGTCTCTAGTATTATCTTAGTACCATAATTTATCATGACACTTATAAATATTTTCATATTATGTCTGTTTCTTGGGTCTATTTCTCTTTCTCTTAATTATTTATTGTGCCTCCTCCAGTATATATGTATTTTTTTAATGTTCTCTCTTTTAAGTATTCGTTGTCCATTCTTTGCCCATTATATCCATTGTTGATAGTATTCACTTCATGTTATATTATTGCAGCTTTTATTTTGTGTCCATTGCTTAGTTCTAGTGGTATATTATATATGTTTGTCTTTGTATTCTATGTTCTTTGATTCTGTATGTTTTGCTCTTCTCATGTAAATGTGTTATAATATGGACCTCTGCTTTTGCAGCTGAGTCTGGAATAAAGTCTTGAATTGAAATTGAATATTGAATTGATCGTCAGCCTTATGGGTATATAGCTAGGCTTCGCGAATCACGAGGGCAGTCAAGTTTGGAACATGTTTATTCAAATTAATAGGGTTGTTTATCCATCTGTTTCTTTTAAAATTCCACTGAAATATTGTCGATTTAAAGGAGAATGAAACTCAACATACATTAGCTGATAATCATGTGGAAAATTGTCGGCCTGTTCAAAATATCTTGAAAATACTCTGATTTGATTACTCAGGAAGGAGAACAGTCTCTCTAAAGTTTGCAGATTTCTTGCTAGATATTATCCCATGGGGGCTGCCATTTTGAAGAAACTGTGATGTCATTGCGGTACATGTCCATTTACCTGTACACAATGGATAAGATGTTGCATAATGAATAGCTATTGTACAACTAAAGCCATCCATGCAAAATGGCAGCCATCTTGGTACCCCCATTGTCTCGCACAGGTGATCTAAGAGCAGTTGTAGATTTTTGTCACTTCTTTGAAGAATTGACAAACATTTGTCAGACCAAGCAACTTACAAGTGCATGCTTAACAAAAGAAACAGCTGAACCAAATATCTTGACACAAATAGGTTATATGTCAGGATAAAGGTATCCTCATTTGAATGTACATGACTACAAAAATGGTTTATTATGAGAAAATCCAGTGTCATGCATTCCACAGCTGATCATGAGTGTCACGGTAGCTATAGTGTATAGGTCAGTGGGTATCTCACAAATAGAGCTGCTCTGACATTACTTTGTAAAGAAAATGGCAGCCCCCATGGGATAATGTCAAGCAAGGAAACTGCAACTTTTGGAGACACTGTTCTCCTTCTTAAATAATCAAATAGGAGTAATTTCAAGATATTTGTATATAGGCTGATAAATTGCCTGGATAGGGGGTCCAATATCTCAGAAAATTCCCCGGGATAGGGGGGGGTAAAACAAATTCAAACTTCTCCGGGATAGGGGGTCACTTTTGAAAAGGAGGTACGAGCATAGGCCTACCCCTTGTATGGGGAGTTGGGGGGGGGGGGGCGGGTACAAACGACCTTTTGATATGCGTTTTGACTTTTGATAGAGGGTATTGATAGAATGATAGTGGCATTAAAAGGTGTTTCTAACTTTGGAAAGATGATAAGCACACCTTGGCTTATGTCAGCACATGTCTGTAACACAATTTCACAATATTTCACAACAGGTCACGCCAAAAAAATAAAAATAAATAAATAAAAAATCCTAGCTACGCCACTTGCCCTTTCGTCCCCGTGTGTTTTAATGCATAATTATTCAATTCTCCTATTTATTTTGCACAAATAATGATTTCCTTGTCAAAAGCTTTTTTTAGATACTGTTTTATTATATTTTCTACATCTTAGACAAAAGAAAAACGAAAAAACCAGCAAGAGTACATTTTTGAAAAATTTCTAAAACGTCTGTTACAAAAGTCTACTCAACACACCCATTCGAAGAAAGCCCCCCCCCCCCCCGGTTGTCTCGAAGTGGCGCGTTCATTGAACTTCTCGCTGGGAACGCGTCCATTCGAGATAACCGGGGGGGGGGGCTTGTCTCGAAAGGGTGTGCCCGTTCCCGCTCCCATCCCGCTCCCGCAACCCACCCATTCGAGACAAGCCGTTTACACTTGTGTGTTGGTTTGTTGAGTGAATTTCTGCAAGTGGGAAATAAACATTACACTGATTGCCTTGTACTTTATTTTGTTTTATTCTATTTGATTTTTTTTTTTTTTGGGGGGGGGCTGCTGGTACACTTATTTCAGAAGACGTGATTTTGCTGTAATTTCTCTCTGAATCATAGATATGCAGAAATACATATCTTACTGTAATATATTTTGAAAAGAGTGTCATACTATCCACAAGATTGTTCCGGATTTCCCCTTTAAGCGGAGTTGAGCATTGGGTAAACCTATAAGTTTCTTTTTTGTGTGTCTTCTGCTTTAGCTTTAAGCCCGTGGAACTATAGTTCTTGTTCTTATTCTTCACGTTCCTTTGCTTCAGTTGTATTTATACCCTGACACTGTTTCTAAATAAAATATGCAAACATTTAACAAATTCATAGTGACGAAGCTTTTCGACCTGCACTCATCGGGTCACAACGCAGGAATGAGAGAATACAAGAAAATACAAAAGTCAAGGAAGGGTGTGTATAGCGACCCGGGTAGGATCCGGGCACGCTAGAATAATCGAAGCGCTTGTACAAACTAGTTCACTATTAAACGAAGAAGCTTGACTGGGGAGGAATTTTTAATTTGTAAGAAATCTTTAGGCATTTTACTCCCAGTGTTAAAGATCGTATGCTCGATCTGTAATGAAAAACACAAGTCAGAAAAAATTGGAACCAGCGGGATTCGAACAATTACAACTATTGTTGCCCGAGCACACAGCTTTCAACATCTTCGCTTCTTAGAAGCGTTGTTCATTCAGTCGAGAGATCCGCTATTGTGCCGACAAAAGGAGTTTGTACAAGCGCTTCGATTATTCTAGCGTGCCCGGATCCTACCCGGGTCGCTATATACACACCCTTCCTTGACTTTTGTATTTTCTTGTATTCTCTCATTCCTGCGTTGTGACCCGATGAGTGCAGGTCGAAAAGCTTCGTCACTATGAAATTGTTAAATGTTATCTTTAAAATATGGAAAGAAAATATGTTCACTTGTTTGTTTTGTATTTTTTATGTTTTGTGCATGTACTTACAGGAGAATTACAGACACACAATTGTGCACAAACGTACCTTACACTACATTATGCACACATACATACATACATACATACACCCTCAAGCTGTTTCTGAATAAAACATCGACAAATCTTTCCCATTGTTTTGTCTGTCGTTGTAATTGTACTCAACAGGACATTCACAGACACCATACAAAATACATTAGCAAATATCTTGTTAGTCTTTGTTTTTGTTCATTTAAAATTCAAAGGTCTGGTCTGGCAGACAGTCCAGCATAGACTGTTAATTCACTGCGGCGTATTTTTTTTTTACGGGGGGGGGGGGCACAAGATGGCCATGCCCCACCCCTTATTGGTGGGTGAGTAAGAAAATAGGAAGATGAGTGAGGAAGATGAAAAAATATACCCGGGAAAATGTAAATAGGGGTCAATTTTCGCAGACTCTGGTGGTTTCCTCCCGGGGATAGGAGGGGGTTAATTTCCTAAATTGCCTTGATAGGGGGTCCAATATCTCGGAAAATTCCCCGGGATAGGGGGTCACTTTTGAAAAGGAGGTACGAGCATAGGCCTACCCCTTGTATGGGGAGTTGGGGGCCGGGTACAACGACCTTTTGATATGCGTTTTGACTTTTGATAGTGGGTATTGATAGAATGATAGTGGCATTAAAAGGTGTTTCTAACTTTGGAAAGATGATAAACACACCTTGGCTTATGTCAGCACATGTCTGTAACACAATTTCACAATATTTAATAGGTCACGCCAAAAAATAAAAATAAATAAATAAAAAATCCTAGCTACGCCACTTGCCCTTTCATCCCCGTGTGTTTTAATGCATAATTATTCAATTCTCCTATTTATTTTGCACAAATAATGATTTCCTTGTCAAAAGCTTTTTTTAGATACTGTTTTATTATATTTTCTACATCTTAGACAAAAGAAAAACGAAAAAAAACAGCAAGAGTACATTTTTCAAAAAATTCAAAAACGTCTGTTACAAAAGTCTACTCAACACACCCATTCGAGGAAAGCCCCCCCCCCCCCCCCGGTTGTCTCGAAGTGGCGCGTTCATTGAACTTCTCGTTGGGAACGCTTCCATTCGAGATAACCGGGGGGGGGGGGGCTTGTCTCGAAAGGGTGTGCCCGTTCCTGCTCCCATCCCGCTCCCGCAACCCACCCATTCGAGACAAGCCGTTGTGGCGTGCGCCTGTAATCCAGCTACTGTGGATTCAGCGGACCCAGGTTCGAGACTGAGTCACGTCTTTCAGATGGTAACGTTAAAAGTCGGTCCAGACATAAATAATCATATCTGTTTGATCATGTCTGTAAAAACCCAATTACACACACACACACACCATGCCACACAGTGGAGAAGTAGGCCTATACCAGTGTAGTAAATTGATGCGAAAGCGTTGAATTTGCTGATTGTTACGTAAGCCCCGCAGAGCAAGGCGTACGTTCCCAGTGATTTTCCTAGTCTCTTATTAGTCGTTCGCCCGTATTTGACGCAAGTGTTGTGCTGAAAAGGAACCGGGTAGAGAGAAGATAAAAAAGGAGAAATAGATAAGGAAAAAGGGAAGACAGAAGAAAAACAAAGAAATACATATAAGTGAAAAAGGAAGACAGAGAGAAGAAAGGAGTTTAGTAGCGCGCCGTATACTAAGTGAATATATTTTACAACTGAGTGATATCTTAGATAAATTAATCCTTCTTCGCATTAACACTAGCACTGGTGCAGTGTGCGGCGACACTGACCAGAGCAGCTGAAAGGCCCCGCATTTAGCGCCGTAGTAGCGTTTGCGCCGTAGAGGCAAGATGCAATGTTTGGATTTTATTCACCAGCATTTTCGGCATCGAATGGTTGGTGATTCCGTAACAACCATGGTATTTCCTGAGTAGTATTAAAACTGTCAAACCCCTCCCCGACTGCAGTACCAATGTTGCCAGAGTTAGCAGAGTTCTGCTTTTTAGCAGAATTTTGACCGCTTTAGCATTTAGCAGAATTCGACCTATTCTAGCAGAATGTGAGCAGAATTCTGGTATTTTATTATTTTTTATTTTTTGCTTTTTTTTTCTTTTTGAATAAAAATACATCCCAAAAATGCCGATAACTTTTTTTTTTGCTTGTCAGAGACTTTTTGAGTAAAAAGTCCCCCCAGAAATGCTGATAACCTTTTTTTTTGCTTGTCAGAGGATTTTGGAGTATTTTTGAGTAAAAAGTTTGCCAGAAATTTAGTAGAATTTTCACAGCTCCCTAGCAGAATAGTATTTTTTTCGCTGGCAACACTATGCGTATAGTACGCATAGTGAGGACCATATCGATATGGCGGATGGAAGATGCCGTACTCCACTTGTTATCCGCCGAGTTGGTCCGTTGGACTTAATAGGGAGTTTTTGAATGTGTCAACGTGAACGCCGTCCTAGATACTCCCAGCTACAATGGACTGCTTTGTGTTAACTGCATACAAAGTAAGTGAAGTGAGGCCGGTTCACGTTTTACAGAAGACAGAAGACCATGTTGGACGCGTTCTCGATCGGCTTAGTCCGAAAGGGTGGGTAGCAACCATTCGTCCAAAGCCCCCCCTGGTTTGGCCGAAAGGGTGCGTTGGTAGCGTCGGGTCGCGTCGCGTTGACTGGAACGCCACCATTCGTCCAAAGCACCCCCGGTTTTGCCGAAAGGGTGCGTTGACTTTTTTTTTCCTTCTAAATACAGTGTATTATTATTATTATTATTACCGGTATTATCATAATTATCAGCGGTTCCAGGATTTTGTAAAGGGGGGGGGGGGGGGCACAGAAATGCAGGTCTGTCAGGGACGGATCCAGGATTTTGTGAAAAGGGGGGGGGGGCACAGAAATGCAGATCTGTCAGGGGTGGATCCAGGATTATGTAAAAGGGGGCGCACAGATATGCAGGCCTGTCAACTTTGGAGGAAGATCTGTATTTAAATTGCTCAGCAGTGGGGGGGGGGGGGGGGGGGGGGGTGACGAGAATTTTTTTTTGCAAGCCCTCCAAAAGTCCAATTTTCCTCCCATAATTCTCTGACAAGCAACAACCAAAAAAAAGGTTATCAGTTCTAAAAGGGGGGGGGGGGGGGGGCATATATACTTTTCTTTCAAATGGAGGGGGCACGGCCGGGATCCGTAAATCTGCCAATGTCACGAATATTTCCATGCCCCCCCCCCCCTTCTACAAACTCTGTTGGAAAAAGTAAAATTTTCCTCCCATAATTCTCTAATAAATAAATAAGCAACAACCAAAAAAAGGTTATCAGTTCTAAAAGGGGGGGGGGGCTTTGGACGAAGGGTTGCGTTCGCGTCAATGCGACGCGACGCTACCCACCCTTTCGGACTAGCCCGATCGATCTGACTATAGTGGACGAGGGCCAGTGGACGGGTGCACAAAGCGCGGTATGCAGTTAACACAAAGCAGTGCCTTATAGTTGGGAGGGGGAGCCAGGGGGAACGTTCACGTTCACACATTCGAAAACTCCCTAATAGCGGATTTGGTCTGTACGCCGGACGATACCCGTGGATGAGCAGAAGCGGCTGCCACGCTGGCCATGCTGCATGTATATCGCAAGTCATTTTGCCGGTTCGTTATGTAACGCGTTTACTGCATGTTGACGCAACTGATGCAATGAGCTGAGTCGAGCGCAGACAAATTGTTTCAGTCCCACATTTATTTGTTTATTGAGCTTCGTATAAAATTGAAAAAGGACAAAGAGTGACAAAGATCTGCAGATTGAACATCGAATATGGCACTTCCCGACCACAGAGTGATTTCAATCCAGAGTCATGTTGTCTCGGGATACGTTGGGAACAAGTCTGCTATCTTTCCAATGCAGGTATCGTAACGTACGTACCGTACTGCTGTAGCCCCGGGACGCTGCCACGAAGTGGCACTGGCAGCGATTCCGTGGCGTGGGGCTCACAATTTACATGGTCAAATGACCATGTATAGTTGTATCGTAGACACATATTTTTAAAATTAAAGACTGCACTTACCTAAAATAGACCTTCCGCAAATCAGCTCTACCTCATAAATATATTATGATGGGGTGACCATATTTCGCGCACATTCAAATTTTTATTAGAAATGTGATATTCGATAGGCTACTTGATTTCTCATATTCTACAATAATTTATTTATAAATAAAGTTTTAAAAACTTTTAAATACCAAACGGACACACACTGACGGAAAGCAAAATTCTGGACTAAAACTTGATTCAACAAGAACATTAGTCGACGAAGAATTTCGGAAATATCGCGATCTCAGAACCCAGTGTCGGATCGCAACACACTGGAAAAAAGAAAAAGGGCATAAAAACCACGAGACCTAAGTTCGCGCACGTAAATTAACATCTAAGTTATCCAACGTAGCGGTCCAGCAAAGGGAAGATAATTGCATCATTTGTAAGACAAAATATCATACAATCATTTGGTATCACGTTTTACCTAGGCCTACAACTTTGATGACATCTTCTATCAAAATGGACCGTTGTCGGTAACTTCATATTTTTCGGAAACTGACGCAAAAAGTAGCAAAATTGCCGATATTTTGTCAATATCTTCATAATTTCTCACCTAAGGCTACATGTAACTTAAAAGAAAATATAGTCAATATGTAATTTTAGCTTCCTCTATCTAATAGCGCTATCAGATTTTCGAAATCTTTTGTAGTTTTTTAGATATTGCCCTGTGCGCGAACTTAGGTCATGCGCGAAATATGGTCACACCACCATATACTCAATAGGCCCAGAGGCAGAGTCGATTAAATGTCACTTTTTTTCACTCAAGTCACAACTCACACCACGAATAGTCCTGACTCATTACTGGTCATTATTGACCACTACGATAATCGATATATTTGATTTTGAATGCAAAAATAGTTGGTAATTTCTGTCGCATGTACTAAAGCCTAAGGTAAAGCAAGGTATGGGGGGGGGGGGAAATAAGATAAATATTTAAAATACAATTTACTGTGGTAGCAGAAATAATTGCGTTACTAATTTTTCGCGGGTTTCGCGCTATTTTTCGGCGGGCGCGAATTCTAGAACACGCGAAAATGTTAGCACGATTTCTTATGCTTTTTGAATGGATGCTGCATTGCATGCTTCATCTGAATAATACATGTTTGAATCCAATTCACTTTTTTTTTATAGTGTGTGTGTGTAGTTGTGTCTGTACTCCTGTAGCCTGCAGCATGCATTCGAATGATTTGTCAAATAATATTACATTTTCTTCTGAAATCGGATCGCAGACCGATCGTAAGGTGTACGGTGGCCTTAACCCACTCACACAAATGCAAGGTTATTGTAGATAGCCTCGCACTTTGTACCTTTGTAACCGCAATGAATTGTCTCTCCTAGCAAGTGTGTGAAAGGAGCAAGACTGCCGGCCAAAAATAGCCTAAAAATTCACTTGATCAAGATGATAAAGATCCTATCGAAGAATCTGGCATGAAATTAGATATTCTATCATCCTAAAATGTAGAAGGAAGTATTTCTCCAAATTTTGCTGATTATATTGTTTTTTTTTACCTCTTCAACTTAGAGGTCTTGACCACCGCCAAAATTTACACAGCCCCACATAGTGATGGTTCCGTTAGTGGGTCTACAGCTCTAGCAACCGTAGGGCTCAGTGCATTCAAGGAAAATATCCAACCAGGTATCCACTTACCGGTACTGCACCAGGGTTGTGTGTGGCATGTGTAGTTAATATCTTACCAAAGGATGTTAGTGCTGCAGCAGGGATTTGACCTGTACATTGTGGTTCACAGTCCAGAGACTTATCCACTACACTAGTTAGACAACACTTCTACCAGCCGATTTTAGTACCTCTCTGAAATTAGAAGCCCTTTCATTTTGTGTGTGGATCACAACAAAAATAATCATTAAAAAGAAGTAGATCTGGTGTGATAGATAATTACATTCAAGTGAACTTCTGTTTGGTCGAAACAAACCAACTTGAGACTTGTTGGAAGTACTGGCCTGTATTCTTCAAAGTGGTTTAAACGTAGTTTTAGTGTACTGAGTTATGGAGTGACAAGTTTCAACCTTGTAATTGATCTTGTAACTAAATGAAAGTACAAAATCATGTCACCTTGAAATGATTTTTTTTTGCATTTTGTGACTCAGGATTTTTTTTTGCGATAAGTATTATTTGTTACAAAATTACAATAATTTTGTACTGAATCAAGCCAGGTTAACCTAAGATTCAATTAAATTCATCCTTTATTGTCCATAAATCATCAATGGAAATTTGTTTTGTTTACATGCATATTACAAAAATAAGCAGTAACATTAATAGAGATAATGGATAACATAATAACACAATCAAAATATTCACTATACATGTATAGTGTTAACAAATAGAGATGAACAGGAAAATGGAGTATGAGGGCTATAATTTCTCTAACATTTTATGGATATGTGCTTTAGCTATAACCTAAATCGAATAGACTTTGAAAGTCAATTGAAGAGAAGAAGATAAAATCTAATAACTCAGTTATAACTACATGTATATGATTTTAATTATTGTCAGTTTGTGTATTACGTTGATATTTGAGAAGATATTTCAAAGGTTTATCCAGAAAAAATGAAGAGTTGGTAGATTCATAGATACTATGTTACTGCTTACTATTGTTAAATCACTTTTAAGTATAGGAGTATTGTGTCTCAGTGACACAGTTGATGTCAGTGCACTGGTAGCACTAACATCAACGTTTTGCCCATATTTCATCATCTCTTTTACTTATCACTCTCTCTCTCTCGCGCTTGCTTTATCTTTGTCTTTCTCTTCAAGGTGCTAGGATATGAAGTTGATGCCATCAACTCCGTCCAGCTATGCTGCCATACTGGCTACAAACATTTCCAGGGACAGGTGTTAAATGATTCAGATCTGAAGACACTCTTTGAAGGCTTGAAGCTGAATAACATTCATCGTTACTCCCATCTCCTTACAGGTATTCATTGGGAAAGTTTGGGGTGGTATTCTGACCATGATTTTATCTCTTAAGATTTTTTATTTTGTCTTTTTATAAAAGTTGGTATTCTGAGACCACTTTTTATCTCAAATTTTATCTCAAATTTTATCTCAAATTTTATCTCATATTTTATCTCATATTTTATCTCATATTTTATCTCAGTCCGATACCTCTTGTATGCCAAGACAGTTGTACAGATGATACACGCAGCTTTATATGAGTACACCCATCATATTTTGTGGGAAAGATAAATAAAACTTAAAATAGGGTTGGGGCTATTTTCTCTCTATGACACACAGTGAGTGGAATATTTTTGGACTACATGTAGTATGGTGCTAGTCAAGCGATCAAAATAAACAAAAAGATACTGAGTACTGACTATAAAATATATCTTAAGCCATTTCATTATTGAATTCTTTGTCAAGATTTTTGCCAACTAATATCACACTTGCAATGATGCTTGTTATGGTGTTCTATTCCTCTGATTAGTACCTCAGTCCCTGCCAAGGAAATCCTAGCAATAGCGTGTTTGTGCTTTGAGGAACGCGTAGTGAAAATTGTAAAAATAACTCATTCGTGCTCTCTTGCCCCAGAGACTGGCAGAGAGCAATTCTCTTGGCCGAGCATGATGAAAGTGAAATCTAACAACATTTCTTATTGGTTATCGCATCATAAATGGGCGTGTCTTAGATGAGATAAAATCTCACTAAAATGGTTCTCAGAATACCGATGTAAAAAGATTTTAAGGGTATTTTGTCTCACTTAAAATCTCAGATTTTACCAGAGAAAAAAATGAATCTCAGAATACACCCCAGGATATCTGGGCACCATTTCATCAAACTTGTTTTCAATAAAAACTGCCTCATTTCTGTGACAAATATGCTTACAGCCAATCATATGCAAGGATTTCAGTAGCTTATATCAATTATCATAACTTATTATATTGATAACAAGTTTTATGAAATAGGGACCAGATTCGTAGCTCCATTTAAACAGTCATTAAAGGGCAATCCAACATTAATAGCTAAATGATTTGAAAGAAAGCAGAAAAATTGGAGAAACAGATTGGTCAAAGTTTGTGCAAACTTGGATAGATATTTGGAAATTTATGAATCTTTAAATTCTTCGTCACTATGCACATGGGAACTTCATATTGGTGAATCAGTAATGTTCTGTGTTGTAGTGGGAGACCCACTCTTGTGTTTATTCCAACACACAATATGTACAATTTCATTTTCAAAGACATGTTACAAGTGAGTCGAGTTTTTTTGTTTTAAAGAATCTGGATACAATTTGCTTCTCATGATGGGAAATTCCATGGGAAGGTGGACATGACACTAAAATTTTAAGTTTATCACATTGCAAAGAATCATTATGGTTTATCCATATGTTGAAATTAAAGAAACAAAAAGAATAACATCAATTGGTTGAACATTTTTTGACATACAGCTACCAACATTGGAGAGATTTTTAGTTGTCCAAACTGCTAAAATTTATGTGCTTAACTTAGTTTGTATTTCTTCAATGCATAAATATTGCTAACACTTAATTATTAATTCAATTTAGACAAACAAACTGGGTCTACTCCAGTCCCTAAGAGGAAATTTCTACACTACCTTCCAAAATGTTTCAGCATCACATAAAAACCCTCTTGAGCCATGTAACACAAGTTACCAAAACAATAATCTGCAAAATTGTGCATCTGTAAAAATACTTAAACAAGATACAGTGCCAACAAACTTGTATGCCATCAATTTTTTTGCCAGGCTTTTTTGAATGGACACAATGTAACACGAGTTACCGATATAGGCTTCCTGCATTTTACCAGTTCATTATTTCTCAACCTTTATATTGTTAATTTATCAATTCAAGGTAGGAAAAGTTTTATCAAGATTGCCTACTATGAGGAGACTTTGCCCAAAGAGGCTCCCATAGAATTGACCATGTCCTTTTTATGCCTCCGCCGTCCGCCCACCGAAGGTGGATGCCGGAGCATTATGTTTTCGGGTTGTCCGTCCGTGCGTCCGTCCGTCCCACTTCTCGTTACCGGGATATCTGAAGAATCATTTGAGGTAGGAACCTCAAACTTGGTACTAGTATGTATCCCCATACAAAGATGAACTGATTAATTTTGGGGTAAGTAGGTCAAAGGTCAGAGGTCACAGAGGTCAATTTACATGAAATTATATGAAATTACTGGTTTTTAGCACCGTTACCTTGATATCTCAAGAACTGTTTGAGGTAAGAACTTCAAACTTGGTACTAGTATGTATCCCTATACGAAGATGAAGTGATTAGATTTTGGGGTAAGGAGGTCAAAGGTCAGAGGTCACAGAGGTCAATTTACATGAAATTACATGAAATTCTTGGTTTTTAGCACCGTTACCGCGATTTTTGAAGAACTATTTGAGGTAAGAACTTCAAACTTGGTACCAGTATGTATCCCCATAGAAAGAGAAACTGATTAGATTTTGGGGTAGGTAGGTCAAAGTTCAGAGGTCACAGAGGTCAATTTACATGAAATTACATGGAATTACTGGTTTTTAGCCTCGTTACTGCGATATCTCAAGAACCGTTTGAGGTAAGAACTTCAAACTGGGTACTAGTATGTATCCCTATATGAAGATGAACTGATTAGATTTTGGGGTAAGGAGGTCAGAGGTCACAGAGGTCAATTTACATGAAATTACATGAAATTACTGGTTTTTAGCTTCGTTACTGCGATATCTCAAGAACCGTTTGAGGTAAGAACTTCAAACTTGGTACTAGTGTGTATCCCCATACGAAGATGAACTGATTTGATTTTGGGATAAGGAGGTCACAGAGGTCAATTTACATGAAATTACATGAAATTCTTGGTTTTTAGCACCGTTACCGCGATTTCTGAAGAACTGTTTGAGGTAAGAACTTCAAACTTGGTACCAGTATGTATCCCCATAGAAAGAGGAACTGATTAGATTTTGGGGTAGTTTTACATTGTTATCACCATATCTCAACTAATTTGTATTCATGACTAGGAGGAGATAAGTTGGGTTATAAGGTGTAAGGTCAAATGTCAAAGAGGTCAGTTAACATGTAATTAGAGGCTTTTATTCTGGTTATCACAATATTTCAAGAGCAGTTTGAGCCATCAACTGAATTTAGGCGGAGGCATATAGGACACGCAGTCCCATTCATCTGGTTTTGTAACACAAGTTACCAAAGTTAAACGATTCAAGAATCTCAATTTATGTTTGTCCTTTGTTTTTCTTTTTCTATTTGATTAGATGGTCTATATCTACCCTACCCATGTTGGAAAAAGTAACTTGTAGATCATAACAGTTATAAAGATATGGGCACATTATCCTGTAAATGTACCCATTATTTGTAACGCAAGTTACCGTGGAATTTCCCTCATGACATATTTTGAGTACAGCCCAAGGTAAAAAAGTGCTCAATACAGGATTGGAAAGAAGTGGGAAACTTGGTAAAGTCTTTTGACCAATTTGCCAACTTGAGATTCACATACATTAACTGATCTTTGAAATTTCAAACCACCACTTTCTGATTATTTGACAGATTATGTTCAACTTTCTTCAGATTCTTCTGTTTGTCCCTTTTTCAACATGTCGGGTTGAATTGCCCTTTCAGCCCCCGTTTCTTTCTTTACTTTACTTCTTTACCTGAAAGTTATTGAGAAGTTGTTTGAAAATCTATAAAAAAAAGGTGGTAATGACAAAAAGCTGGGAATTTATTTTACTTTGTCTGAATAACCAATAAATAAAATAAAATAAATAATTGCAGATCCCAGGATAGATGGTACTGGCACTATCTAATAATACCAGGGGGGTGTTTAATAAAGCTGTTCGTAACGTTACATATGACTTCACGAAGGACTGGAATATGAAGTTCCAGATAGGATGCCCAAAGTTTTTCCTGATGTTTTAACAAAGTGTGACTGTATTTCCAATACCCTCAATTAAATTATTGCCAAAAATATACTTTGCATTAAAAATGTTTGTCGTAATAAGAATGATCTGTTTTCAGGTTATGTTGGATCAGAGTCATTCCTATATGAAGTGATACGAGCTGTGAAGGAACTGAAAGAAGCTAATCAAGACATTACATATGTCTGTGATCCAGTACTAGGAGATGCTGGTCACTTCTATGTACCAAAGGAACTTATGCCTATTTACAGAGATGAACTCCTACCTCTAGCAGATATTATCACTCCTAACCAGTTTGAAGCAGAGTGAGTCAAGAAAATAAATTTGGGATATTTCTATAATTATATAGTAATTTCATAATCTTCTATTTATGACACATTTGTAGGGAAAGCATTTGACCTATTTAGATCCCAACTAATGGCATTGAACAGTTTGCTTCTATGATGTACACTCAGATGAATTTTATTCTGAGTCTGAGGTTATAGGACTTAATTCATAATTGAGAGTTTCTAGACTTTTATCTAAAAATATTTACATAATATTGAATGGCCTTGAATGGGATACAAGGATACATCGCACAAGCTTTGAGCATATTTCATGAGGCGGCACGATGAGTGAAATATTTTCACTTTATTTATATACCCTTGTGTCCCATGAAAGAAAAGCCATTCAATATTATTATTAATTGTATGAAACCTAGTTCCTCAGTTTCCACCATTACATGTCCTAATGTTTCAACATAAAACACAGGTAGAAAAATATTATTTTTTCCATACCCAAACATCTTGCAAATGCTGCGCGCGTACATCCATTGTCTTAACCTTTGCGTATTCATATTTTTACACTTCACGCTCACACCAAACCATGAGATACTGAATATATTGCACGGTCATCCGTGTACTTTACACAAACCATGAGATATGCCAATATGACCCCGTTTACAGTGAGAGTAAGCCCAGGCCGAGGCCGGGCTAAACTTCACTGTAAACGCTCAAAAGGCCAAATGCGGTACCAAATGTGATCCTGGAATATGATGGTACTTATCTTATATTCCTAACTTTTATTTCAGGAATGAGTAATGATCTGAATAAGTAGAGCAAATGCTGGTTGTAAATGTTCTTGAGATACATGTATCTCAATCGATTTGATTATCTCTTGACTTTCCCCATTTTTTGTATGCCTCCGCCCACCACAGGTGGTGCCGGAGGATTTTTTGGGTTGCGTCCGTCCGTCCGTCCGTCCCACTTTCTTGTTCTAGCGATAACTAAAGAACCACATGAGGTATGAACTTCAAACTTGGTGCTAGTACATGTATGTATCACCATAGGAAGACGATCTGATTAGATTTTGGGGTATGTAGGTCAAAGGTCAAGGTCACAGAAGCCAATTTCCGAAATTTCAGTTGTTAGCCTCGTTCGAGCCATAACTCAATAACCATTGGAGGTATGAACTTCAAACTTAGTGCCAGTATGCATCACCATAGGAAGACGATCTGATTAGATTTTGGGGTATGTAGGTCAAAGGTCAAGATCACAGAGGCCAATTTCTGAAATTTCAGGTGTTACCCTCGTTTTAGAGATAACTCAAGAACTATTTGAGATATGAACTTCAAACTTAGTTCCAGTATGTATCACCATAGGAAGACGATCTGATTAGATGGTCAATTACAATGTAATTGTAGGCTTTTTATTCTGTTTCATTCAAAATTTAAAACAAATCAACATGAATGTTCGATATATTTCTGATCTGGCAAGGGCGGGGGCATGAATTTCGACTGCGTGCATTCGAGAATCATCTAGTTCATACATTGTTTTACTTCATTTTTTACTTGCAACATAATCACTTTTAATTTATGTTTTATGTTTTTGATTTGCACCTTTCTTCACAGGTTATTATCAGGTGTAACCATTACCAATCAAGAATCAGCCTTAAAGGCTTTGAGTATCCTCCATGATAAAGGTGTTAAGACTGTGGTACTAAGCAGCTATGAAGCAGGCAAAGAAGAAACCCTAGTCACTCTGGCTTCAACATTAAATGGTGAATATGCTAGGATTCTAAACTTATCTTGAATCTTGAATTGTACAATTTACTGTAGTTTACACATTGAACAATGCAGAAAGCACTAATAACTTCTTTCCAAAGGGCAATACATCACTAGTACTCAATATAATCTGTTATATTAATTTCTTAGGGTTTAGTTTTATTAATACTCACCTGATCTGTCGAAATAATTTAGGGAAACAACAAGTTGGAGGGAGTATGGCTAATTTGCCCCCTCCCCCATGTTATTTTGGACATATAGGTAAAGTTTCTCCACCATGAAAAATTGCTGAAATTCACTCATAAATTATAGTTTTGGCAAAATAATCCAAATTTTTCAAAAAATAACATATTGGAAAGGTGTACAAATTTTGCATATCAAATTAAATCAGTTTATTGTTATAAAGTGTATGTTCTTGGATTGTCATCAAATTTACAGTTAATAGGGGTAAAAAACTGAGAAGAACTGGAATTAAAAAAAAAAGAAATCACAAATGAAATTGTACAAGTGATTATTGAATGTATACCAACAGGAAATGAGAGGAAGGTTTGCTGTCTGGAGTTCCCTCGTCTAAATTGTACTTTCACAGGGACTGGTGATCTATTGTCAGCACTCTTACTTGTATGGACACACAAACATCCTGATAATCTATTGGTAAGACAATGGTGTCACTTTAGATTTAAATGTGTGTCCATATCTCTTGTATGGACACACAAACATCCTGATAATCTATTGGTAAGACAATGGTGTCACTTTAGATTTAATTGATTGAAAGCAGACGAATTAGAGAAAGATGATGGTGAATTAGAAAGAAATTTGAAGAAAAAAAATAGTTCTTTAAAACACTGATAATCTTTTCTATCAAAGTGTGTTGAATGAAAAAGTGGATAATGAGAAATTTCCATTTTATGATCTGTTGACACTTAATGTGCTTGTGGTTATGGTTATGTATGTGGCAAAACCTTTCAGGACAAGATAAGTAATACCTTTATGTAGCAATCACTCAAGTACTGGGTATACGTAGTACATGTAATTACACAGAACTCTGCCTTAATTAAACCCATATTTGTTTTTGTTTTTGTTTTGTGTTTATAGCTTGCTTGTGAGAAAGCATTGTCTACAATGCAAGCAGTTCTCAAGCGAACATTGGAGAGCGCTCAAGGTAAGAGAATTAAAAACAAAATTGTCCAGTAATGAAGCCAACTCTCATGTGTATATGCTCAATAAATAGTGAAAAAAAACGGAGGCAGGCTTTACCTTTTATGGGGTAGATTTTTCATCATCACGTATCTGGTTTTCCTTAGTCTTACAAACAAAAATACATTTCTATCAGTGATAACGTTATAGAACCAAATTTATTACAGACAAAAATTATGAAAGGAAAAATATTTTGTAGTTTTGCGGATCTTTATCATGTTCTCTTAATTTGTATCTCAATTTGAATAGAAGTATTTTTAAAGAGACCCTACACTAAAAGAGGAAAAGAGAAAAGATTAATAGATACTTCCACTCTCAACTCAGATAAATGGGTACTGGTAGAGAGGAATTACTTGAATGATGTTAGCACTGCCATCAGTAGCCTACTGAAGGCCAGTGTAATATTGGAGTGCCAGAAACCAGTATTATTCTCATTATCATTCCTATGTCATTTTTTATCATTACAAACCTACTTTTTGTTATTGTTATTTTATCATCATCATTATCATCATCATCATCATCATCATCATTCCTACCAACATTATAACTGTTATTCTTCTTCTTATTTTAACTTCATGAATTGCAATATTACTGTATTGTATTATATTTGATTAATTCAATTTCGTGTAATTTTCTTGTTGGGGTAGCTACTATATAAGACTTGCTCTTCTCAGCTGTCCCCAATCACATAGTAAGATTGTACTTGCAATGTTCTGTTCTACATAATACATCGTCTGTTTGGAGAGAGAAGGGCGTTAACTCATATATTTTAACACAGAGTTAACGCCCTTCTGGCTCTCAACAGAAGATATGTATTTTTTGTTGTAATGTTTTTTCTTTGGATTTTGAATGTAATATGTTTATATGACCTGTCTTTTATTATGCATTTGAAATAAATTGAATTGAATTGAATTGAAGCATCATTCCTACCAACATTATAATTGTTATTCTTCTTCTTTTAATATTATTAGATCTTGCCGGACCAGGTAACACACCATCCCCAGCCCAACGTGAGTTACGTCTCATTAAGAGCAAGGAGGATATAGAAGACCCTCCAACTCTCATCCAAGGAAAATACCTAGAGCTTTGATGATGATGACACTCAGTTCTTTTTATAAGCAAAAGGAGCATCGGAAAGACAACTGGAAAGATGTTGCAGTCATTGAATAATTCATTACAACTCAATTCAAGTCATTTTATAGTGCTAGGATTCAGGAGAACGGTATCAATCAAAACCTCCTTCACTTCCATTCCTTTATAGGGCACACATGAGTAATTTATTTGCTTGTGATGCATTTTGGACAGGCGTACCTCTGTAGGGCACACATAAGTAATTCATCTGCTCGTGATGCATTTTGGACAGGCGTACATCTGTAGGGCACACATGAGTAATTCATCCAATCGTGATCCATTTTGGACAGGCGTACATCTGTAGGGCACACATGAGTAATTCATCTGCTCTTGATGCATTTTGGACATGCGTACCTCTGTAGGGCACACATGAGTAATTCATCTGCTCGTGATGCATTTTGGACATGCGTACCTCTGTAGGGCACACATGAGTAATTCATTTGCTCGTGATGCATTTTGGACAGGCGTACATCTGTAGGGCACACATGAGTAATTCATCCAGTCGTGATCCATTTTGGACAGGCGTACCTCTATAGGGCACACATGAGTAATTCATCTGCTCGTGATGCATTTTGGACATGCGTACATCTGTAGGGCACACATGAGTAATTCATCTGCTCTTGATCCAGTTTGGACAGGCGTACCTCTGTAGGGCACACATGAGTAATTCATCTGCTCGTGATGCATTTTGGACATGCGTACCTCTGTAGGGCACACATAAGTAATTCATCTGCTCGTGATGCATTTTGGACAGGCGTACCTCTATAGGGCACACATGAGTAATTCATCCAGTCGTGATGCATTTTGGACAGGCGTACCTCTGTAGGGCACACATGAGTAATTCATCTGCTCGTGATGCATTTTGGACAGGCGTACCTCTATAGGGCACACATGAGTAATTCATCTGCTCGTGATGCATTTTGGACATGCGTACCTCTATAGGGCACACATGAGTAATTCATCCAGTCGTGATGTATTTTGGACATGCGTACCACTGTAGGGCACACATGAGTAATTCATCTGCTCGTGATGCATTTTGGACAGGCGTACCTCTATAGGGCACACATGAGTAATTCATCTGCTCGTGATGCATTTTGGACAGGCGTACCTCTATAGGGCACACATGAGTAATTCATCCAGTCGTGATGCATTTTGGACATGCGTACCACTGTAGGGCACACATGAGTAATTCATCTGCTCGTGATGCATTTTGGACAGGCGTACATCTGTAGGGCACACATGAGTAATTCATCTGCTCGTGATGCATTTTGGACAGGCGCACCAAAGATGATGTAATAGTAACTGATCAAATATATTCATAGAAAATTGAATACTTGTCGGCTGTAAATCTGTTCATAATCTATTCATTCTTTCATATTTCACCGAATGAGGTAATTTGGATGCCATGGTGTATTTTAGAGGAGTTATTTGATCTACAGCGTATTTCCATTGTTCACAGCAGTGAAAAGTCGCAGTTCATGATTAGCCTCGTCTCACCCTTCACAGTATTTGTTGCAGTCAAATAAAGTACCTAATTTTGTAGTACCATCAGTGCAGTTGCTACTCTGTCAGTTAAAACAATTTTTGTAGAGAGATTATTCAAATATGGCTTTTTGATGTGCTTCAATTTAACATGTTTTTCTACAGGGGCCTGAATTACTTAGTGTGCCCTATAGATTTTTTGTTTTGGGGTTGTTGTTTTTTTTTTGGGGGGGGGTGAATTCCCAACTTGCTCTGAACATTAAAGGGCAATGTAACCTTTGAAACCATGTGAATTGGGTAAAAACAGAAAAATTAGTGAATAAAATAATTGGACCTGACGTGTTTGAAAGTTAAAAATCAGTAAATGTTTGATGATTCTCAAGTTGGTAAATTAGTAATTAGTTTCTGACATAATTGGGGACAATTTTACTTCTTGCCATGGACTAACATAACATTTACAGTTCTCTCTAGGTATTTTTCACTCATATTAAGGACAGCATAGTTTTATATGTCATCCCAAATCCAAAATTAAAACAATTCTGCTCAGTTGTAAATTTTAAAAAAGATGACATGATTGGTCATCTTGTGCATTGGAAGAAATAGGAGAGATTTTCACCATGTCATTACAATGACTTTACCAAAATGCCACTTTGAAGGTTCCCATGCCTTTGTATAGTGATTGCAATTATCAAAATACAACTTGCTATAGAGCTTGGAATACCTTTTAAACAATTAGATAAAGCCACACTTATTTTCCTATTGCAATTAATTAACTTTATGTGAATGATAAACAGTGCAAAATCACTATAATGAGGACCTTGGGACCATGGAAATTATAGGGTTAGGGTTAGGATTAGGCTAACCCAAACCCTAACCTTTTTATGTCAGGAATCTCCTTATATCAGGGTAAAAAAACCCAACAACGTAAAGACCTGGGACCACTAAAATTACCTTGTTTTATCAGGAGTCACGTTATATCAGAGTTTTATTTTTATAGTGAGTTTCCAGTGAATATAAGCAAAGAGTATAGATTTGTTATTGATCTCTTGCAATAATATTGTTCAGATCCCCCAGCCGAACCTACCTTCAGAATTATGCATGGAAGTATTTTCCATTTTTGTATTTTCATTCAATATTTAAATGTAGAATGAGGAATGCTTGTGGTAGGTCTTTATCAATAGTATCTGGGGAAAATTGATCATGGCTCTAGGCACAATTTGGAAAATGTTGAATGTATTTGAATACATTTGGAGCAGTTGGCATCCTCAAATTTGTTCATTTGGAATTCATAATGGAATTTCCTTTGTGTAAAACATATCATTGATGCGCTGCTTTCTCTCATAGATGTACTGTATGTAGCTCAATCTGTTGAAGTAATCAACCTGTTTCGTTGCACCAGAATACAATTTTGTTTTATTTTGATTCAGTTATGTATGATGATTAATGCATCTTTTCATTAGTTATGTCATGTAGTGTATAAGAATCAAATGTTTGGAAACTATCAATTCACACAGTTGTTAGAACCATGTAGCTGCTGTCTCCTTTTTAATAAGACAATACTGAAATCTGAAGTTTATTGTACAGAAATGGTTAGAGATACATGTAGCATTGAATTTGAAATGGTACATAATACATTTTATTCTATTGCAGCTATCATACAAGAATTTAAGATCAGATGTTTTCTGGTTGTCTTCCCACATCTCCTCCTGCCCTTGAGTAACAAGAGTACATGTATATTGATATTTTTATATGAGCAGAAATATCTTATTCTAAATCTGTATTAGAATTAGCCTATTTTACCTCTGTGATGTGGAATGTTTGTGGAATGGAAGAATAATGTAATAAAGTATAAATGTGTTCATTGTACAATGTGCTGTCATTGAAATCCATGTGTTTTGGAAATTATTAGAAGAAATAGCTTTGGATTTGGTTATTAGTGGGTAGATTGGTCATTTTCTACAGAGGAAATGTTTTGATTGTATCGTGAGTGAAATAATACGATGTCTATACAAAGTTTTATGTAGCTACATTTTATTTGTCATAATGTGAACATGGTGTGTTATTCTTCTCATGATGTATAATGATTATATGAGTATAATGCTACTACCAGTATGTGGTATTTAGGAAAATGTAATGTGTTTTTTAAAAGGATGTACATTTATACCATGTATCATAGTATAGTGTGATATATTGTGAATGTAAGCCAGGAGGGGGGGGGGGGGGTTATCCCACCATACTTACTTGCATCAGGATTGTATAACAGTCATGGAACATAAAAGTGCAGTCAGGTTAATATTACTTGTATAGAAAATACTTCCAAGTGCTGATTTTTCTTACCTGGTTTGTAGAAATACATACCTGTACAGTGAAACCATAGCAAGACCAATGGTATAGCAAGACCAATGTTATATTAAGACCACACTTTTTGTTTCCTTTGAACAATGTTTTTCATTAAAACCAGTATCAAAGTAACCTGTTTATGAACTACCATCTTGCTTGTCTCCCTTGACATGTTTTTGTATACCTGTACATTCAATGTACAAGTAATAAGGGTTTTTGACTTTGTTGATATTTGATTGCAGATAATGCTTTTGGCAACAAGTCAGTTCCAGTTTCAGATAAACAATTGTAGTCTTTAAAACCAGCTATGCAATCCTTTGATCAAACAAATGATGGCTATAGTGTATTTCCATGGTAAAAGTCTGTAGGATTTCAAAGTCTTGTTTGGAACATTACATGGGTGTTAAATACTATGAAAGCAATGCTCTGCCAAGTGATGATATGCCTGCATAATCCCCAGCTTCACCCAGGCCCTCACATTTATTAAGCTTCTTTGTTTTTTTGATTGCCTGAAATTCTATATGGACTTATGTCTGTTCAGATTTTTCATTTCCTTTTTCTTTTGTAAAACATGAAGGCAGTATTTTTTTTAGTTCACTGGGTTATATGACGGAATCATCTACTTTCACTAAATTGAGTTGCCTTAGTCCATTTTTATTGCCATGTGACTTATATTATTCAAATCATCTGCTACTGACTAGCTATCCCGTATCAGAGTCATCTGCTACTGACTAGCTATACCGTATCAGAGTCAATGCCCTTCGGCTTCTGGCTCTCAGCAAACAATTAACATAGTAGTTTTGGGGATATTGAAAACCTCTTCAAATGTTTTAGTTTGCATAGGTTTAAACTGACTTTGTTCTTTGTACTCGTGTGTTTTAATACATTTCCCATAATTTATTGGGGTCGACAAATGGCCTTCCATGAATCAGCAGGCTGAGATAAGCCAGGCTTAACTTGGGCCGCTTTCAAGAATACATGCCCCTATGTTCAAATCTTTTTTTTGTCAGTATGGTGCTTTAAACGGGTCCAAACTACAGTGTATGTTTCAATCCAGTGTTATATACCTCTGTGAAGTGTGTGAAAATACACTGGACGTAATGTTGATGTTCATTCTCAATCAATATATCTGATTCTAAATAATGAATAATTGATAATCATTTTATTGCAGTCATGTTGAAAATCTAATCGTTCTAAAATATGATTTTATTGGTTTTTGTTTTTGAAGTTCTCACACGTGTTTCATATAAAGGATGTATTCATGTAAGGGGAATTCGCTGTAATTTTTTGCAAAATGAATCAAATGTAATAAACACAAAATAACTCTTTCATTTTGTTTTGTTTTTCTCCTTTCTTCCTCTTGTTATCTCAGAAGCAAATATGCATTTGATGTAAGTACCGATTCATGTAACACTTTTTCATTAATGCTGTTTATCATCGCAAAAGTGTCCCAGACAAATTTCATCAAAAAAAAAAATAAAATAAAACAAAAGCTTAAATACAAAGAAATACATAAGAAATTAAAAAAACTATAAAATATACACAAATATAAAAAAAAACAAACTATAAAATATATAAGAAATTAATTTTGATACCGATTTTTATAATTTAGAGCAAAAAACTTATTTCACGCATAAATTAGCATAATTAATGTGAAAGTATTTCGGAGCATTTAACTATACAGTTTTGTAGTTTACGTTGTGGACGACGTGCGTGCCGATTTTCGGCGAGACCGTGCTGTCGACGGTCGAGATCTCGGGGGGGGGGGGGGTGCCCATTTTTAATCCTAATCTCCCTTTTGAAGGGTCCTTTACATAATGCGATAAGTGCCCCTTTTCAAATTTGATGAGTACCCCTTTTTTACGTCTGGTAAGTGCCCCTTTGTTCTTCTGAAAGTGCCCCTTTGCCTTTCCTAATAAGTGCCCATGTCTCCTGATGATAAGTGCCCTTTTCACCTCTGATGAGAGCTTATTTCTCTTCTGTGAGTGCTTCCTTTTAACTGTATTTCCCATTGTAGTTTACAAAATGTGACCTCAATCGTCAGAGAGCCATATATAGTTCTAAGCATCATTGCGGCTTTATACAGCGCGTCCCCCCCCCCCAAAAAAAAAAATAAAAAAATAATAACTGTTGGAAAAAGCCTCCCATAACAAATATTTCAAAAATATTTGCAGGAAATTTTCATATCCCATTTTCTAACCCTGTGGGCTGAGGATAGCTGAGAGTCTCTTGTATCAAATGACACAAAAATTCTGGCGATGTGAACTCGATCGAGTGAGCGAAAGCGACTTTTGCCATTTTTGCGAAAGGGTGCAGTATCCAGACTTGACAAGTATTGGTATTTGTTCTGGCTGGTATTAACATATTTGAGAACCGTTAAAAGTTGAGAGTTGGAAAAAGTCTCTGCAAATGAACATTTCAAAATATGTTCGCGAAATTTTCATACCTATGTACATGGGTCTAAAACATCAAACAAATTTACACTTGAGTGAACAAACGCCACTGTTGTGAAATGTTTCAAAATCCATGGTTGACAAAAATTGTATTGGTTCCAACTGGACTGTCATCAAAGTTGAGATTCAATTTATGAAACAATAGGCTTTGTTTTTTGTATGTCCTGACATATCCCATCAAAAGTCTATGGTTGACAAAGAAAGTCAACTGGAATTGAAACTCGCCCAAATTAATATTTCAAAACACTCAATAAAGTAGTTAATGGTTCACTGAAGCATAAAATGTTGATGAGATACATAAAGATAACAAAACCCGTTTCTGTAATAAATTGTCTATTATTTTTATAGGATGGATCTTTACTTGAAAGAATGGGCACCTAAAGCATTTGTGTGATTTTTAGAGGCCGTGAAATATTACATAATATTTAGTTATATTAAATTAGATTTGATTACAACAACTTTGAAGGGAAATGGCCCTAAGACGGCCACTTTAAAAAAAAATGGGCACAACGGTCCCCAGGGCCCGAATTTTTTTGGCTCCATATCCAGAATTATGCCAAATTTCATGCTTTTATGAAAAAGTGCACAATTATTTCACCAATCCGCCAGACTAATAATGCGAGCGAACAGATTTTCTTCGATATTTTCGCATTGAAATTATGGCATTTCTTATTTCAATTTATCAAAGAATGTGACGGTACTTCAATATCAAAGGCAATAATGTATAATAATGTAAATTAATGTATCGTAATTCTTATTGGGGGATGATAATACAGGCCATCCCCCACCTCAATTTGTGTTTTTTTTTTATCTTGTTTTTTTTTTTTTTGGGGGGGGGGTATATACCCCCCCCCATCTCCCCCATGATTACAAGCAGTATAATCATCATCATCATCATAATAATATCATCTTAATCGTCACTAATGTCATCATCATCATGTAAACATGACTTAATAAATAGGTTACAGCCCTATAGCTAGAAGGTCCGATAGTTAGCGGGTCCGATAGACCGACACCCAGTAGATAGAAGGTTCGATAGACCGAATGTACGAGAGGGTCCAATAGACAGACGGTTCTATACCCGTGTGGCTCAAAAAAATACGTAACACTTTTGAAATGGCTGCCATATTAGGCATATATATTTTTATGGTAAAATGTTGATATGTATGGAAAGCTAAAGGACCCACCTTTCATATGATATGCATCGATGAGCAGTGCTCACTTAAGTTAGAGGTATGAAAATTGGCCTGTGCAGGATTTTTCCCTCCAATTTTGGACAGGTAAGTTATTTGTAGCTTACAAAATAAGGATGATATGAGATATTCATGATCAATTATGACAACTTTTTGTTTCTTAATATCTTTTTTTGATTATGCATGAACGAACATTAAGGTAAATACCGGTACAGGGGAAGCGAGGGAACGAAGAAATCGATTTACCGGCATTGGATGGAATCAGGTCCAAGAAAACATGCACCCCTATCGTCCCTCTCCAGCCCCATCATAACCAGTAACCCCCGCCCCCCCCCCTCAAACACACAGAAGCACACCCACACACACAGCAAACAACCAAAAAATAAGTTAAAACTTTTTTTTTAAAGTAGAACACTGATGATTTTAAATATTGGCTTAATACTTATTATTGCATAGATGGCATAAATTAAACAAGGTTATCCAAATTTAAAGCTTGGAAACATTTGAATTAATGATTATTATCAATTATAAAACGGTAAAATACAGCCCCCGATATAGCAGCTGAAAAGCTCATTGAACGCTGCTGAGATGTGTGACGACACAAGAGGGGCGAGTCCTGTCTAAGCAGACGATGTCCCATAACATTATACACATTTTTCAGTGCCTGTTTTGTCATCTCCTCTTCACTTATTTCTCTTACTTGATTAGCGTCAGTCTTAATGTTAGTCTGTTGCCTCACTCTTAACTTCGTGTATGGTATTATTTTGATGAAAAATGCAGCGTTAAAAAAATAAAGGAATCAGACACTTGTAAACAAAATAAGACGCCATTGTATTTTCAGCTGCTTGCACCGCGGCATGTTCGGCGTTTCAAGAGGGAACGAATACCATCCAGCTATTATTCGCAGGGCTTTTCAATTTGAAAATGGGGTTTATTTCATTGATCATTGACCCTTCTCCTGTGTATTTACAATCAAACGGTTTTAGTTATCAGAATCAGTTCACTTTCCCTTTTAGAATGGTGTGAAATAAGGTCATGTTTAAATGTACCAAACTCTTTATAATTTGATAAATAATTGCATTGCAATTACGTTCATTCATTATAGGACGTCGTCTGCTTAAGCAGGATCGATCCCTCGTATGACGACATCAAAACATCGCTATATTTCTGGCGAATCCTCGGATATTCCACATGCTGAGAAGAGCTTTTATTTATGTTGTTTTTATAATCATCATATACGCAGTTGACATAAAACTTATACGATTGCCATCTGTAAGCTTCCCAATTTCTAGTGATACATTAATTGCCATATTTGTGATTTTCTTGAGTGTTCTACTTTAAAGATTTTCATTTTTTTTAAATTTCTTTCTCTTTTTTTTACAACTGCTACATTCATCTTAAAATATAAAAGATCTGACAAATGTAATCAGTTCATAGTCCACATGGCTATCTTCTCTTCTGATCAAGGCTTTCAAAGTACCGATTGAGTAAGGGTAACGATAAAGATAAAACTCTGTTTTGGGGTCGCTCCATACTGACAATGGGATAAGATGTACCATTTGAAGGCTGTGTAACAACTTAATGCAATTATTTAACTCTTAAACCTGTAATGTGTAATGCCATGTTTTTCACCTCTTTACCGGTATTTGTTTGGGGGATTGGTAAATTATGGAGAGAAAGGTATGGTATTTTAATCCATCATTTTCATGGAAAATGGTATGCAATCTCACACCTGTAACGTGTACCACCAATGTTTCAATAACAGAGGGAGCTGAAGGAGGTGGGGGGCAGCAGAGATATTGGCAGAGAGAGGAGCAGGGGGAGGAATGGGGGAATTGATTCATTATGACAATGATCATAAACATAATTATACTCACACTTATCTCACAGCCATTTCATTACCGGTATTGCATGTACTAATCAAAGCTGCAACAAGAGGGGGGGGGGGGGGGGGGGGGGGGGGAGGGGGCGAGGATGGCCAGGGATGGAGTGGATGATTGGGGTGGAGGTACGGTAGAAGTGTGGTGGTGCATCATGGATAATTTTACCCTGAAATTTGAATCAATACCAACAATCTCACAATCCTTGAATTTTTCACATTTAATGCTACAATAATCAATACAATTAATGTTCGTTCATGCATAAATTTCTTATTCAATAATCAAAAAAAGATATTAAGAAACAAAAAGTTGTCATAATTGATCATGAATATCTCATATCGCCCTTATTTTGTAAGCTACAAATAACTTCCCTGTCCAAAATTGGAAGGAAAAATCCTGCACAGGCCAATTTTCATACCTCTAACGTAAGTGAGCACTGCTCATCGATGCATGAAATTTTTGTCATTTTTTTAATATCATATAAAAGGTGGGTCCTTTAGCTTTCCATACATATCAACATTGTCCCATAAAAATATATATGGCTAATTTGGCAACCATTTCAAAAGCGTTTTTTTTTTAGCCACACGGTATAGACCGAATCGGCGGAAGGTCCGATAGTCCGAAGGTTCTATAGATCGAATGTCCAACGGGGTCCGAAGGTCCGATAGACAGAAGGTTCTATAGACCGAATCTGCATAAGGGTCTGATAGTCCGAAGGTTCATGTAGGGGTCCAATAGTTAGAAGGTCCGATAGACCGACAATAACGTAAAAAAGGTAAAATAAGTGAATACAATAAGTTTTTAATAGTTTTATCTCATAAAAGGAAAAGGGTAATGCCTTATCTTCTTCTATGTGTATTGTAATAAACCGAAGGGCTGTAGGCCCACCCTCCTCCCCCCCCCAAAAAAAATGGGGAACTTATTTTAAAGTTTTGTTTTATACATTTTCAACATGTTAAAAGTATTTTTATCAGAGCATCATCATCACCGTGGGGCGGGGGTGGTCCACCCATGCAGCTCAGCCCCCCCCGGTAAATTTTACCACTAGACCGATGTATTGGCAATGGGGAACGCTGACCATTTTTTGAAACATGGAAATCTAATTATATGGTGCACACTAAAGCCCCGAGGCCCATCATGCCCTAAGCATTTTTTTCTAGTGGAGCAAGCTGAGGAAAGGGCGTCCCCTTCTAACACAAGTGTTATTTTTTAAACAAAGAAATATTATGGGGTGCACACTGTACGGTTGAATTTTCATTAAAAGTAACAAAAGATAAGATTCTGACCGATAAAAATGAAATTGTTTCAATTAGGCCCTACCACCTTTTTGGGAGGGGAGCATTTCCATTTTTTTGAGGGCTGTCAGGTGATATTTTCCTACCAGCTATGATGTCATCTTTTATACTTTTTTGAATGTTCACCGACTTCACCCATACTACTACCTTGTGGCAAATTTTAGTCTGTGGACTCTGTCGGGTAAATTGTACCATTTTTTTTGGAGGGGGGGGGGTGGTGAATAGATACCTCACTGCCCGAATATTATGATATTTGGGCTTCTTGTTGCTGCAGGACGTAAGAGGTGCTTGCTGCAAGAAACAATCTAGGCCTATAGTTTCTTGATTGTATGAGCGAGCAAGAGAGAGAAAAAAAGAAGAATTTTGTATCCTGAGAATAGGTTCTAGCGTATTGTTATTCCGTTCTCATAATCTGTGTAACATGTTAGCGGCATCTTCCGTTCTCATATTGGGAAGAGACTATTGGTCACAGGCCATTATTTCTGAAAATTCATCTCTTTAGCCCCTTTAGGTCAACTTGCCGCTCGATTCCTTTCAGTTATGTTGCTAACATTCTTTGAGTAGAAAAATAGCATAACATTGGCTAGAGATTCAAGATGTAAACCAAATAACTTCCATAAGAATATGACTTATTAATATAATTGGCATTGGTTTATATACATATATGGCGATAATATTAATAACTAATATCAATAATGAAAATATAATGGGCATTGGTAAAAATAACCCTAATAATGTTAGTGAGCGAAGTTTTTGATTTTTGTTTTCTTCTCTTTCCTTTCTAATTTCTTCTTTTCTTTTTCTCTTCTTTTCCTTTCTTTCTTTTCTTCTTTCCTTTTCAACCTCTTCCTTTTTTGCTTTTCCTTTGGTTGGAACACCCCCACTTATTTTAACCACTTATTTTTTACCCACTTATCATTACCCTTTTTACGTATTTATTGTCGGTCTATCGGACCTTCTAACTATCGGACCTCTACTGAACCTTCGGACCCGTTTGCCGATTCGGTCTATCGAACCTTCTATCTATTGGGTGTCGGTCTATCGGACCCGCTAACTATCGGACGTTCTATAGCTATAGGGAGGACCCCAATAAATAAGCCATGACAGGACGGAGAGACCTCTTTGTCAGTACCCAGCTTGTAATTTCTTTGCAGCCCAACCTCCAATCTTGACTTCAAGACAATATAGAGCGACCATCGTCAGTCATGAATTATTTTGTTGTGATGTATTTATTAAAATTCTTCTATAGTGCGTACTCTCGTGTGTTTAAAAAAAAAAGCAAATGGATAAGTATAGTTTATTTATCATAACATTCATCATGACTGCTTAAGTGTAAGTTAACTGAAAAAGTCATTATAAGCATACATCTGATAACTGTCTTGATAAGGGATGACTTTGTTTAACTGAATGTTTTAATTCATTTATAAAATTTACGTAACCGAGCATGAGGCATTCAATTAATTTCTAATTCCCACAAATTTCCTATAATTGTCTCCAGAACTGAGTAATGTCATATATACATACAAAGGATTATATGGCTGTATATGCATGTTAATCTAATGTCCAGGAAGTGTGTGCAGGACATATATAAGTACATGTATAGAGCTTCCTCCATTAATTTGGAGACTGATTGCAAGATCATATTGTTTATAAAGTGAAATCTTCTTGTCGGTACAAAATTTTTTTTAAATGTCAATTTTCCCAGGAACAGTTTAAACATGAATAATTCTTATTGATATAGGCTCTATACAAGTGGTATTACTATCATAGATGTATTGATATAAGCCAGGATTAAAATTATTGATTGATGCAGCTTTTATTTCATCTCATTTTTCCATACACAAAACAATATGATTACAATGTACAAAATCATGAAATGAAAAAAGGAACCTACTGGAAAGCATAGCTTGTTTGTGTAGGTTCCCAAGAATAAATATAACATTAACATAATTATCTTTATAACATGGGAAATTGAAAGTGAAATACATATTTGAAAAAAAAATATATATATACATATACATATACATATGTATACACATACATTGGCATATCTCTCAAAATTACATAATTAATCAAGTAGTCATGAATCCTGTATAAATAATGAATTTTTCATAACAAGATGCTTTACACCGAAAATCAAATGATAAGACAGGACTCAGAGGACAAGAAACTGAGAAGACACTACAAGACAAAACGGGACAAAACAAGACAGAGAAAGAAGGAAAAGGGAAAACAGGTGGAAAAGGGGAAAGAAAACAAACAAACGTCAAGAAAAACAAGAAACTGACAGGATAATACAAGACAAAACAGCACAAAACTAGGACAGGACAAAACAAGATTAAGAAAGAAAGAAAAAGGAAAAATGGGGAAAGCAAGAAAAATAAGACAGAACAAAGACAAAACTGCACTGGAAAAAAGGGGGGATGACTTTAACTCATAGATGAATTGTAGTTTTGAAGTAAAAGTTTTTTAAACCCTCTACTGAAACTAAAGTGTGTGGCTTTATTTCTAATTGGATCCGGAAGAGAGTTCCACAGTTTTGACCCAGTAAATATAAACGTTTTATTTGAAATCAATGTTCTTGTTCTTGGTAGATGAAAAAGCCCGGCAGACCTAGTAGGGTAATCATGAATATTGAGATTCTTTAAACATATTGAATAAAATATATTGGGCAATTCGTTTCTATTCAGATTATCCATAAATATTCCAAGATTATAACTATATAAATCGCTTATCTTTAGTATTTTATGTTTATGAAAGAGTGCATCGGTGTGCGCTCGGTAGTCCGAATGACATATAACACGCAGCGCTTTTTTCTGTAAAAGTAAAACTCTTTTTAATTGATAGTCGGCACAACTGCCCCATGCTACTATACCATAGTTTAAATGTGGAAGGATCAGTGTGGAATACAGATTTAAGAGTATACGGGTTGGGAAGTAAAATTTAACCTTGTTTATTATACCAATATTTCTAGAAACGACTTTACAAATGTTATCTATGTGATCTTTCCATGATAGCTTATCGTCAACGGTGATTCCCAGAAATTTAGTGTTTGAAACCCTTTTTATATTTGTATGATCAAAAACTATATTACCTGGAAGATCATTTATGATATTACTAAAAACCATGTAGTAGGTCTTTTGTAGATTGAGTGATAATTTGTTGGCTTTGATCCATTCAGAAACTCGTTCTAATTCTTGGTTAATTGTGGCAATCAAAACGTGTGGGTCTTTGTGGGAAAAGAAAATATTAGAATCATCTGCAAAAAAGAATAAATGATAAAACATCTGAGGATTTATAATAATCATTTATATAGACAAGAAAAAGAAGCGGACCCAAGATAGAACCTTGTGGGACACCACATGTTACATTTTTTTATGTTAGAGTCGATATTAGCAATTGAAACATACTGTTGCCTATTGAGGAGGTAGTTCCTGAACCACTCCAAGGCTATTCCTCTGATTCCATAATAATTGAGTTTATACAGTAGTATATCATGATTAATTGTGTCGAAAGCCTTGGAGAAGTCCAGGAACACCCCAACAGTATGTTCAAACCTGTCAATCCCACTAGTAATCTTATTAAGCATTGCCAATAATGCATGTGTTGTACAATGTTTTTCACGAAACCCAAATTGCAACTGGTATAATAATTCATGCATATTCAAAAACTTAGATGTACGTACAAAAACAATCTTTTCCAGTACTTTAGATAGACATGTTAACAACGATATTGGTCGGTAATTTCCTAACATCATATTGTCTCACCTTTTTAAAAATAGGAATAACTCGAGCTAATTTCATTGCTGTAGGGACAACTCCAGTAGAGATGGACAAATTACTAATGTAAGTCAGGGGTTTAACAATTTCATTTAAAGTTTTTTTAATTAATAGAAAACAAAGATGAAGTCATTATTTTAGTAAATCTTCTTTTGAATATTCATTTCTAAATGAATGACTTTTGATTACAGTGCAAGAATATTGAGCCCCCTCCCTCAAGAAATCCTGGATCCGCCGCTGTAAAATGCATGCTATTTTATTTTAGTCTTCTGCACCTGTTAATGATTTTCTTGTCCATTGTCATTTTAGTGAAGTATATACAGTTAAAGAAAGCTTATAGTTGAGTAATGGTAAGAAATTGAACTAAAAGTGTTAATTAAATAAATTAAGACTCATCATAAATTACAAAAAATATCTTACATTTTGAAATTACGTCGAATGTGTATCAGTTGGAGGGTAACCAGAAATCAGGAGCTCATTCTTATACAAAAAGACACATTAACTTGAGAAAACTCAATGTATATACTGTCTCCAATACGCTGTTATTAAAGATAGTAAATACGTACAGGTAAGTTTGTAAAACATATAATAACATTTACTAATTGTCCTCATCTATCGGCTATCAATGCAGTCTTACTCAAGATAAATACGTTGGATATTTCTCAGAGACCCCTCCGAGGCAAACATCTTTACCCTCTCTTCAACATCACGCTCATAGGGGTCTTTGAATGCTGTCGACTTGTTCCAATAGTATGAGCTTTGCCGACTACCGATGAAGGATTCGACAACTTGATGATTGTCGTAGTGAACGAACCCAATATCTCGATCACATTCATAATATTCTTGGTAGGGTGTAGCACTAGACGTTTCACTACTTGAGACCAGAGAACCACGGTTATCTTCGCCATGTGAAGAATCTTCATAGACTCCTGAGTAGTCATCTGAACAACTGCCCTCAGGATCACCATCATCCTTTAACTTCTTAAGCTCGCATACCTCGTGCTTTGGTCGAGAGGGAAGAGGCTTGCTTGATGACTTTCGGCGGATGGTACAGTCTCGAGGCAGTTCATAAACTGGTTCATCAGCATCTGCACGTTTCGGATTTGGGAAAATTCCTCGTTGAAGGTTAGTGAGTTGTACAGTGTCAGAAGGTCGGTTGAAAGGCATTCGTCCACGCCTTGTTGCTCTCTGTACAATCAGGACAAGTGATATGGAACACATCACAAGAACAAACCCAACGGTAACGGCGATCAGGAGCATCCAGAAGATGTCCCAGAAGTCTAGGGACGAATCCTCGCCTGGTGGTTTAGAAGAGATACTGTTCTTTATGCCAGGATTTGTATTGGGTTCCCCCTGGTGTGTTCTTAGAGAAACACTGGACAGTATGGATCGATGAGATGTAGTGAGATCAGGAATGCTGGTGGAAGTCGAATCGAGTTTCGAATTGAAGGTGCATGATTTTACTTTGGCCAAAGCTTCAGTAGTGACTTTGCACGTCACGACGTTTGTGTCTTCGGCAAACAGGGTGGTATTCATCAAAACCAGAAAATCCCTGCGTAACCATGGTAATATTTGCCCGACGTGGGTACGATTCTTTTCTCGAACTGGTTGGCCGTTAAGATACCATCTAAATGATACCCTAGCTCCGTTATCCTGAATGAACGCACATGTAAAATGATATGATTCTGCGGTACGGGAATGCAGCAGATAAATTTCTGTTTGAATATCGGATACATTACGAAGGCTTGTTGATGTACAATCGTGACCAGATCCAATAAGAGGACTACCTACTATGAATTTGGAAATGTTGCTTGAAGTGTCTATTGTGTTCGTTGCTGTGCATGTGACATCCACGCTAAAGTTTCTCAGTCCTACTTGTGATAGTGGTATCGTAATGTTTTGTTCAGCAGAATTACACGTAGGAATGAATCCCTCTGGTGAGCATGACCATTTAAAACTTTGAACAGGTGGATTGCTATCTACAATACAGTACAGCGAGGCTGAAGTGGCTAAAGAAGGAACAAAAACTTTGGACTTTTTAGGAATTACCTGTACTTTGGGAGGGTAAAGTACCTCATACGGACCCAAAGAACAGTTGGAACGCCGCCCTGGGAATTCCGAGCTGGTCACGATGCAATAAAGCATGTCATTTTGGAGCTTTCGGTCAACCGTCACTATCCAAGTCAAAGAACAATCCTCCTGAACGAACACCGTGTGATGAAGACCTATCAAGTTAGATTGCTCCCATGTCATTTCCAAAGCTAGGTTGCATGCGGCTACTTCACAATTAATGGTAATAGTATCGTCAGCTGTAACAGTGAGATCATCTGGTGAATGGCAATTCATTTCATCTTCTCCTGGGAAGTGCACCACATTTAGCTTCCCGAATTTAGAAGAAACAATCTCTAAGTTCTTGTTTGGAAGGAGAAGTAAAAATGTGCATCGATACGAGTCTTGCAGTTCCCGTTTTACACTGTGGATTGTCAAGTTAGAGGTGTTAAACTGTGTTGTCACACTGATAAATTCTAGGGGATAAAGAATCTCTCTGTTCCTATTTTCCCAAAATGATGAAACTGACCTTACTTGAACTTCATATTTGACTTGACATTGAAATGAAACATCACTTCCTTCCTCTCTAGTGATGCTTCTTGGATGAATATCGAAGGTAAACATTGGAACACATTTACAGCCATGAAGGCACATGGACAAAATGATCCATGCTAACAAGATCGGTCGTACAGAGGGTCCACCAGACAGTCGGTACTGTCCATTAGCTGAGTCCCATCTAGCGCTGGCCATTATTCCAACTTGACAGACATTCGTATTTGAATGATATACTCTGATGAACACATCGAAGGGATCGGTCGCTGGATCTATGGAAACGAATTTGATGTCTGAAAATCAATTCTACTAACATACTGAGTAATCTAACAAGCGTAGGATATTTTGTTTTGACATTCTAATAAGTTTTGCAGCGGAAGCTCTTCTATACACACAAGCAAGATTAATATGGCTGATAAAAATGAAACTAAATCTAAAGACGAAACTGACTAGCAGGTAAGTGATTACACTTGTCAAATGGCTAAAACAAATGTGTAATCTACGTCGGTATATAGTAGTTAGACTGGTTTCACGCAATGATAAATCAATATTTCTGAAAATCAAACCTGTTCACGAACCATCATTATGGATAAAGATTCGCACATACTTCATTGCACGTATAATTTAACATGATAAATTTCGTATTATGAGCTGTAAGAGGCATGTGATTAAGTGTATAACCTTATAAACTCAATCCTAACCTAACCCCTATTGGCGAAAAACATGAAAATGACGATGTTACCTGTAGCATAGGACTATTGGTGCGTAGGACCAGCTCGATATCACCTACAAGAGGATGAGAGGCTATTGATAAAACAACAAATATTCTTTGCATTAAAATCTTTGAAATTAAACAAATCTGACTGAGTGCCCCTCAAAACAATCAAATATGCATAATAGATTCAATTTCTGCGGTTTCATTTAATATAAGTGTATACACAATGGAATTCAATGTTTATTACGTTGTGTAATTTGTTAGAGCAATATCAGCTTATTTGGGTATACTATGGTGTAATTGATCTCCTCGTGCGCATGGCAAATTAAAGCGAGCTCAGCATACAGAGTGAAAAATACCTTTCTTTTGGAATATCTATTTGCGAATATGTTCCTTGTCTTGAAATGGGCTATGATTTAGCCACTTGAGAATGGTTTGTCAATAAAATTGTAAGTTGTTAACGAATGAATATATATAGCCATATCCTTATATTTAGATCGCACTTATACTATTTTAAATAAAAGTTCATTCCATCCAGGCGTTTCAGTATTTCTCACCAAACCTATGAATTTAAACTTTTTAAAAGTTGGTCTAGGACTCTCCTTTGAGTGATTAGAAACATTTGTTCACCTCGCTCAATTTCTTATCCCTCGCTAGAATCTCACCATCACTGGCGTAGACAGGGGGTGGCCAAAGGGGACCTTCCCCCCCTATTCAGCCACTAAAAAAAGAAAAGAAAAAGTAAGAGCGAAAAAGCGGGGGAAGTGAGAGAAGAAGGGCTTAAAAGGCGCTACAAGCCGTTATCTTTCTTTCAAAAGTTTTCGCGCTTGGCGCGGGAAGGGGAAATAACTCTCCTCTCCCTGCACCCACCCCATACAGTGAAATGTTGCGTCCAAATAATTGACATGCAGTCACCTATAAAAAATGTTTGCTATGAGCCGTTATCTTTCTCTCAAATTTGCGAAAACGTCAGAGCTTTCGCGCTACGTGCGGGAAGGTGGGAAACATTTTAAGAGCACATTGACTTTTTATCCCTAGCCTGTCCCGAAATAGTCACTCCATTTTACCATATGATTTGACCACTTAGACCATCTGAGTCATTGACAAAAAGGTTGTCAGCCTAACCGTAGAAGGCGGGTTTAGCCCCTAGAGCCGGGCAAAACCCGACGGCTACGGTCCGATAACACATGCACCTCCTACTTCAATCCATTTCAGGAATTTTTCGGCATTCGCGTCCATGAAAACGAGTAAAAAGGGTTGTTTTTTCACCACCAGACGGGTAACCCGAGAATCTCGTTCAGGGTATCCAAAGATATTTTTTTCTATTTTTCCAATGAAAACATCAATCTGTATTCTGTTCCAAAGTGAATATTTGTCTTTATCTCTTCCTTTTTTGCCAAAAAGGGCCAAGAATTCTCGCATAGCGTCTACAATACTATCTAAAGAAATTCCCGTTAAGGATCTAAAAACCGGAAAATTTTCGCGAGTTTCCCTGAATAGGGTATCAAAAACCTCTTGACCTAAATCCTTGTTTTTCAGAAAGTCATGGCATGGGTGTCGATCCGGGGGGGGGGGGGGGGGGATGGGGGTATATATATATATCCAAAAAAAAAAAAAGTGAGGTGGGGGGTGGCCTGTATTATCATCCCCAATATATTTGGATAAATAAATGAGAATTATGATATATCAACTTAAAACTAATGATTATCCAACTCATGATGTTTAATCTTGAAATGCCATCACATTCTTTAATTATCAAAAGAAAGGAAATAAGAAATGCAATAATTTCAATGCGAAAATATCGAAGCAAATTCGTTCACTCGCATTATTATTCTCAATTAAGGGGTTCCGTCCATTGGCATAGATCCGTGCATTCCTTCTTTTCATTAAAAACCATTCTGGGATGCTCTAAAATTCAATTCAATTCAATTCAATTCTCATTTATTTCATTTTCAATTAGAAAGTAAATTCAAAACAAATACAAAATATGTCATAAACGAAATTAGAAAATGATATGGGAAACTACATAAATAAACCCTTGGGCCTTGTACAAGCATAGTTCCCTAAAAATATTGCGAAAATTATATAGACAGCAAAATAAAAAACAAAAACAAAAACTAAAACTAAAATATATCACAAATATAGATAACAAAGAAAAATAACTATACATATTTAAGGGAAAGAAAATGCTTCAACATTTTTTGAAAGAAGTGATTTTATTACAATTAGAAATATATTTGGGGATTGAGTTCCAAATTACATTGAAATTATGTCGTACTGATTTCATGGCATTATTTGTTTTTACTGGCCATAAGTGAAAAGAATCCTTAAAATGGGTATTATGATTACGTATCTGGTAATTAAGAGTGAACATTTGAGAAATATTAGAGGGTAATTTATTTTCATTTGATTTTTCATTTCATTTATTCATTTATTCCATTCAAAGATAAAAATACAATTAACAATAAAGTAAATATATTATACATAGAATGCGGAGACAGCAAGAAAGAACAAAATGTCTTATAAAGAGCTGCCACCAAATAAAATACGCATTAACATTATTAAATAACATGGAAGAACAAAACAAAATTTGTATAATAGAACAGAGGCATAGCAAAATTAATTTACCAGACAAGCCCTACACAAACAATTACAGTGCCTTGATATAAAAAAGCAACGCAATTAATGCTCATATCTCTGAAGTAAAAACAACTTATATCAAAATGCCTAAAAATTTTGTTTACAGACTTATATCTCCTTCTAAAAATATTCAATGATGTGCTTAGTTTAATATTCAAAGGTAAATCATTCCAAATTTTAGGACCTTTATAAAATATTGAATTAAATAGTAACATTTGTTTTGACCAGAGGTAAATTATAGTCATACAGATTGCGGGTATTATACGAGTGAGTTTCACACTTTAATTTAAAACATTTTGAAAGACTATATGAAATACGATTATTAAAACATAAATACATAAATATGGCAATATTTATATTATACAAATCAAAGACATTCAATAATTTCAATTGGTAAAAAAGTGGAGCAGTATGGGCAAGAAAATTAGCATGCATTGTAATTCTAACAGCCTTTTTCTGTAAAAGAAATAATCTTTGCATAGAATAATTAACAGTGTTAGACCATGAAGTATTACAATAATGCAAATGGGGTGAAATTATAGCGTTATAAATCATTAATAAAATATTGCGAGGAAAATATTTCAGTTTGTACAATACACCTAAACATTTAGATATTTTATTGCAAATTTCATTAATATGTATATGCCATGATAACTTACAATCAATAATGACACCTAAAAATGTTAATGATTTTGTTACTTTAACATTCTTATCATTCGTTTGTACTAATACTTTATCATAATCGATTTTCTTATGAGTAAAAACCATACATTGTGTTTTATTTACATTTTTACAGTTCAGTTCTGTTCAGTTTTTATTCAATTCCAATAAAATACAAAATGCAAAATACAATCATGACAGAATAACAGTATAAATCCATCAATAGTACAGAATAAGGTAGAATAATAAAACAAAAAAACAGATAACAATACAAGATAGAGTATTATTGGAATTGGGTGGCCATAAAAAACCATAAGGATTTGTCGGGACGACCACCCTTAATAAAGATAAAATAAGTTCATTGAACATTCAATATAATATACAAAATTTCAAAGATAATAGCGTACTATAATCGAATAAGTAATTAAGAATATATGACACCTATTATTTAAAAATACATATTACCGCACAAACCCAACACAGGACAATACAAGGCAGTAAAATCAAGAATTCAAACACTTGTGATTAAGTAAGTTTTGAGTTTTCTTTTAAATGTATTCATTGAGTTAAGTGATTTTATTTCGAGTGGGAGATTATTCCAGATAACAGGAGCATGATGTTTAAAAGAGAATAGTGCGTAAGTTTTATTAACAGTCCATAGATGATATTTATTTCTGTTTCTTGTATTATGGTCATAAACAGCTGAATTCAAAGTGAGCATTGATGATAATGATTTATGGAGCATATTCTGCTTATGTTTAAAAAGTAATATTGCACAGTAGTAAGAGTTGAGTTGAAAGACAGTAAGAACATTAAATTCAACAAATAATTCTTTAGTATGGGCTTGTCTCCAAGAAAATGAACAGATACGAATAACTCTTTTCTGTAGTATATACAATGGTTGTAGTTTCGTCGGATATGTGTTTGCCCACACTACATTACAGTAAGATAAATAAGGCAAGATTAAGGTGTTATACAAAGTAATAAGAATACGTTGGGGCAAAAAATTGCTAAGTTTGCGGATGACACCAATATTTTTGGATATTTTGTTTGTTACATCTGTTATATGGTTATTCCATGTAAGTTTTTCATCAATTAAGACACCTAAAAATTTTGTGTGACTTACACGTTTTATAACTTTATTATTCATTTTTATATCTAATAATTCTGTGTTATTATTTTTAGTATAATTATTGACATAAAAATATATATAATTTGATTTTTCCATATTTAAAGATAATTTGTTATAGTAAAACCATTCAGATACTTTCTGCAAATCAAATTTGAGAATATTATTCAAAGATTGTAAAGAATCATGAGAAACTAAAATGTTGGTATCATCCGCAAAGAGTAAAAATCTCAACTTATTTGAACAGTTTGGAAGATCATTAATAAATATCACGAATAAAAGTGGCCCCAGGATAGATCCTTGGGGCACACTGCATAAAACATTTAAAGGCTCAGATAAAACATTATTGTAAGAAACGTATTGCACACGATTAGATAAGTAGTTTTGAAACCAGAGTAAAGGAAGACCCCTTATTCCATAAAATTGCAGTTTATGTAATAGTATGGTATAGTCAATGCAATCAAATGCCTTACTTAAGTCTAAAAATATTCCAACAGTATGAAGTTTCTTATTCAAAGCATTAATTATATAATCATGTAGGTTGATCAAAGCCATTTCGGTAGATACGTTTTTTAAAAAACCAAACTGATAATCATTCAAAAGAAAATTACTTAAAAGGAAATCATATAATCGATTATATACAATTCTTTCTAAGATCTTTGAAAAGTATGGAAGTAAAGAAATAGGGCGATAATTAGAAACATCATGTAGGTTATCTTTTTTATATATAGGGATTACTTTAGAATTTTTAGTTTAGAAGGAACAATACCAGAAGACAAGGATAAGTTTAAAATATGGCATAATGGTTGCAAGATAAGTATTATTATTTTCTTCATAACTACAGGATTCAAATTGTCAATACCACAACTACTACTACATTTAATTTTTTTAGTAACTTCAATTATTTCATTTTCAGTTACAGGTTTAAAGAATAATGATTTCGGATATTTCTGTGGCAAGAATTTGGCATAATCATTGTTATTTAGGTGATTGCCGGAATCATTTATTAATAATCCAATTTTTATAAAGAACTGGTTAAAACTATTTCCTATATTCTTATCC
This sequence comes from Heliocidaris erythrogramma, assembly GCA_025617745.1. NCBI lineage: Eukaryota > Metazoa > Echinodermata > Echinoidea > Camarodonta > Echinometridae > Heliocidaris > Heliocidaris erythrogramma. The sequence goes on from CM046858.1 coordinate 1,602,064, forward strand.
CCGCATATAGTGTTCCCATTATCATATACAAAGTTAGGCGAATTATTCTTTTTACTACCAAGTACCTCTTTAATAATGTTCCATGTCTTTTTTAGATTACCACTAGACTCCTGAAACTTATGTTCATAAAACCTTTTCCGAGCGTTCTTTAATGACTTGTTAACAAAATTTCTTATTTTTGCATATTTTTTCTTAGTATTATAGTTTGGATTTTCACGATATTTCTTAAATAATTTATTTTTCTTCCGTATCTTTCGTAATAACGTTGAATCGATCCAAGGTTTCTTCCTTTTCTTATTCCCTTTGATTCTGGAAACTTTTTGAAATACATTACCATATAAATTACTGAATTTCATTAAAAATCTGTTGTAAGCGATTTCAGCATTTTCACAAAATAATATATGATTCCAGTCAATAACAGCAAGTTTTTCTTTGAAAGTAGCAATAGTATTTTCATTGATATTACGACGTTCATATATCAAAGCATTTTTGGATAAATTGTATTTCTTAGAAACTTGGAATACAGGGAAATGATCAGAGATGTCATTCACAAATAGACCAGATGAAATGTCAGAATTGAAATTGTTTGTAATAATATTGTCAATTAAAGAAAACGATGACTGAGTAATCCTAGACGGTTTATCTATTAGAGGCAAGAAACTGTAGGCATAGATTATACTAAGAAATTGATTTACAGAGTTACAATTAGAATACTTCATCAAATCAATATTGAAGTCACCCATTATATATGCATGCTTATATTCAAAGTCGATTTTTTTTCAAACAATCTTCAAAGTCACAATTAAACTCAAGAATATTTGATGAGGGTTTTCTGTAAACAATACCTACAATAATATTCTTTCTTTCTGATAGCATTATTTCAATAAAAAGTGATTCATAATTTTGTGATTGTTCTAATAAATCTGTCCGAATTACATAATTCAATGAATCAGAAATTAAGAGAGCTACCCCTCCACCTTTCCCATGATTTCGATCGGAATGAATAAATGCATAACCATTCAAATCAAACAATAAAGGGGTACTGTTATTAATCCAGGTTTCTGAAAATCCATAAATAGAAAAGTTGAAAGACAATGTAGATAAAAATTCAGATATTGCATTAAAATTTTTATTCAAACTACGAGAGTTAAAATGTAATAAACTAAAGCTATTATTTACATTTTTAAAACTGTCTATAAATTGATCATCTAAATAGTATTTGCAGTTGAAATCAAATTCCAAATCAAAATTAGAATCATCATTCGAATTAAATTTTTTATACAAGTTATTCAAATCTTGAATTCCAAGCGACTGAGTATTGGCGCTGTCAACAAACATATTAATCAATTCAGTATCATCAATATCATTGAAAGGAAAAATAGAATGGAAGCATCGTGGAAATTGACATTGACATATATTATGTAAATCATCTACAGAAATATGAAGATCATCGTAATAGTTTCTACAATGGGAACAAGTGATTGAATCCGTGTTTACTACAAGATTACAATCTAAACAAAACATCACAAATAAACAACATTAAACATCAAACATGAAATTCAGAAGAAAAAAAAGATATAGAGGAAAAAAGAAAAAAGAAAGGAGAAGAAGGAAAGAAAAAAAACGGTTATAGAATATATGATAAAAAGTCATCCAGGAGTACATACTAAGTTGAGTTACATGCGATCAATGTCTTCTTTTGATTTTATCAGTTTCTTGGTACTTCCAGCGGTCTTGGCGATCGCGAAAATCCGGCCATCCAGAGACCAGGCAGCTTTGATGTGCTCATTGTTCTTCGCTTTCTGTAGTAAGTCAGCATTGATGGAGGTGAGGTCCTCAAGGATAGCCTTTCTGGTTCCAGCTAGTTTACGCCTGTGCTTGATGACCTCGTCGCGCTTGCGATATGACTTGAACTTGGCAATGATGGCGCGTGGTCTTCCTTCGTGTGATTTCCCTAGGCGATGTGACCTCTCAAGATCTTGCTTTGTAAGCTCGACTCCAAGGACATCTGACGACAACTTGATGATATGGTCATCCGTGCTCTCATTCGGGGCTTCAGGAATCCCTAAGAACCTCAAACAGTTTCTTCGGGAGTACTGCTCTTGTTGGTTTAGGTGTTCTTGTAGTCGGGATATGGTGTTGGTGTGGGTTTCCAGCTGTTCCTGGAGAACGTTCACTACAGTGTTCTTCCTTTGGAGAGCGACTTCCATTTCAAGGATACGAGCTTCTTGTTTCTCTAGATCCTCTTTCATCTCATTGAGGTGATCAATAACATGGCTCTCAATGAGTGATATGAGACGCTTATCAGTAAGGATGTCTTTAATTGCAGCTGAAACAAGGGCTGATGTTTTCTCCTTGCTCCTTGTATTCGGTGGTTGATCTTCGTTCCCTGCCATCTTTGCAGGTAGGATTTTATTGGGCAGTGGATGCAGTGAAGAATGACAATAGGAGTTGATAGGCAGTCAATAAGGCAAGATTAAAACAGATAATAGAATTCCAGGGAGGGTAGCGAGTAACAATAAGTATTGCACGGTTGACAAGTTCCTACATGTATGTAGCTAAGTAATTGGCGAGAGGTAAACTGAGCAATAATGCAGGGCTTATGCACAGAATAATAGTTTCAGTACTTGCAAAATATAGAGTAGATGGGACTGTAGACTTGTGATGAGTAAAATTCACCAAAATTGACAGACACAAAAACAAACATTTAGCACCAAAAGAAGGGATGAAAATGTACTCCTGGGTGATGGACACAGTAAAACGAGTTACAGAAACATTTCTCACCTAGCAATACAGTGTTCTAAAACCAAGAAATCGATGAAATAGATGAAAATAGATGAAAATCCCTGGTAATCCAACTCTCAGCAGATGTAGTGGTAAAATAAATTTATTTACAATCAACCACTGACTAATCTTTTGTAACTCAATATTAAAGTTTAAAAGCAAGTTGTGAACATTACTGTCAGACATATAAAGGCTCGTGTCATCAGCATATAAAATAATTATATTGTAATTTTTCAGTGACATTACAAATATCATTTATGCAAATTAGAAACAATAGCGGTCCCAGTATGGATCCGTGGGGCACCCCACATCCTACTGTATTTAATTCTGATTGAAAATTATTAATAACAACAAATTGTTTGCGATTAGATAAGTAACCTTCAAATAATTTCAAAAGAATACCGCGAATACCATAATTATGTAACTTAATTAATAATATTGAATGGTCCAAAGTATCGAAAGCCTTACTTAAATCTAAAAACAAAGCAATCAATATTTTATGAGAATCAAAAGCTGAAGATACTGTATGAACTAAATCAATTAAAGAGGAGGATGTGGAGTGTCTTGGACGGAATCCATACTGGGAGGTAGATAATATATTGTGTTTCTCCAAAAATTTAAATAAACGATTGTACAAACATTTTTCAGTAACCTTGGTAAATACAGATAAAACTGATATAGGCCTATAATTAGAAAGGTCAGAGTGAGACCCACTTTTAAAAACTGGCACTACCCTCGCAATTTTGAGTTTATCAGGAAATATACCAGTTGTTATCACCGAATTAAATATATCACAAAGAGGAAAACAAATTATATGAATAACCTTTTTCACAATTGATATATCTATTTCATCATAACCTGCACTGGATTGGTTATCAAAATTACAAACAATCTTAATTATCTCACCGGGAGTAATAGGATTAAAAAAAGCTGTTTCATCAATAACTTTTAAATATTGCACATAACTATTGCACGGAGTATTACACTGAATATTATTTGTCAAAGATGATCCAATATTTAAAAAATAATTATTAAATGCTTCAGCAATATCACTACCATAGACGGTTACACCATTACTTAATTTCAAACTATCAATTTTGCCTTGATTTTGCTTATTTCCAATAGCTTTATTTATAATTTTCCACGTTTTCTTCATATCTAATTTAACATCAACAAACAATTTTCTAAAATACTCATTCTTAGTTCGCCTAATTTCATTATTTACCTTGTTACGATATGATTTATAAGTACGCTCCCTATATAATGTAGGGTTATTTAAGTATTTCTTATATAATAAATATTTCTTATTACACATTTTCCGCAAATCATGATTAAACCAAGGCTTATCTTTGCGAGATTTATACTTAAATTCAATTTTTTCGAAAACATTCATCATATAACTTCATAAACTCATTAAAAAACACTCTATAATTAACATTTTGATCATTATTCATAATATTCCATTGTATATTTTTCAATTTCTCACTAAATAATTTTATGTTAGTATCATTTACATCACGTTTTATTATTAATCTTTCTCCTTTATTTATTAATTTATTTTGAATACAAAATACTGGAAGATGATCACTTACATCAACTAAAAAAATACCACACAATAAATTATTTAGGTCATTAGTAAAAAATATTGTCAATAAGAGTAGCTGAGTGATGTGTAACGCGGGTTGGGTAATGGATAACAGGATACATCGATTTAGTCATAAAAACATCTAAAAATTCATTAACTTCAAGACAAGAATCGGCATTTAATAAATTAAGATTATAATCTCCAGTAAAATAGAACAATTTTTTTTCTTTGATTGCCTTATTTAGTACTGTAGTCAAAGATTCAATAAAATATTGCAAAGATGAATTAGGCGGTTTATAAATAACGCTAAATAAAATATTCTTAGGATTTGATTTAATTTCAATAAAAATACATTCAAAAGATTCAGAAAATATATCTAATTCATTCCTATGTACAAAATGAAAATCATTGCGAATAAAAGCCCCAACGCCTCCCCCTCTACGGTCCTGTCGAGAGTTACCAATAAAATTATAACCAACAATATCATAAGAGGGATCATTAGAATATAGTCCAGGCTAGGCCCCATAGAAAGGGGACCTAACCTTGTTTTTGGATATATACAATGTTTTTTGATGGTTTCTTGCTAATTCGAGGGTGCTGATTCCAAATCTGAATGATGCCACTCGCGTAACCTTGAGCGTTTTCCGCAAATTGGCAAAATCCAAGATGGCCGCCAAAAATGGGAATTTGACCCTGATAATCACAATTACTAGCATTTTATGACGAATTATTATATTTAACTTCATACATTTTTGTTCCTTGAGTTATTTAATATGCAAATACAGGTCAATTTTCATTTTTAGTAGATATGTATGGTAATTAGGGCGCAATTTCAATTCAAAATGGCCGCCGTTCATATAATACTGTACAATATGAAAGCAATCAATATGCGTAGAAATATGAAATTATTTTACTGTTTTTCTTACCTCACACTGACACTCTTATCAAGTTTCCCAAGCTGATTACAATTATCAAGGCTCCACTTACATAAGGCTGTTCTTTTTAAATGCGAAAATCCAAAATGGCCGCCAAAATCATGATTGCCACAAAGAACCGCCAAATAGACACATTTGACCAGTTGTTGCGTATATGCCCACTGTTTGGAACATCCTAACCTTCATTTGCTTTATAATAAATCTAATCAAATAAAATGTCCTTTGGACTTAAATCAAATACCTGTGATAAAAAGGGCATAAAGTGAGCACCTACATGGAAACAGTGTAAACTATGTTACACATCACCAACAAATCAAAGTGAAAGGCACGTCTTTCACTTATCTCACCAATTCTGTCATTAGATGCACTTTGGCAACATGAGTTTTATTCAGTCTCGTCTTCAGAGCTTGCACTTTCATCGTCTTCTGAAGGTTTTTTCATTGGGTTTTGGCAGCGGACATCAGCCCCACATCGACAGAATTCAGTGCAGGCTAAAGATGATTTGGTGCAGCCACACAGTGCAGACCTGCAATCTCCCTTGCAACCACATTTGATGATGTTCAGAACTTCCTCAAAAGCCACTGGATGATCATTTGCCAGGTAGATAGGTTGAAGAGATGATGACTTCATTGACCAACCGTTCTGCCGAGGATCCAAAGTTGGAGGTTCAGCCATCCACAAAGCTGTTTGATAACTGGCGTGCTGACAATGTGGTCGAAAAGCAGCCATGTTTAGGTGGAAGGCTGCACAGTTTTGGTGGTAGTTGACACTTTCCACCAGTCTTCTTGGTTTTCTTGTTTGTTTGCAGAGTTGTTCAGGACGATGTTCTGTTTTGGCAGAGGGGACTCGCTGAAGAGCCTGTAGACACGGGTGAATCCCTTTGCACGAGTTGTCCGACAACATGACTTGATGCTGTTCTCGTAGTATCTGTCAAACACCACATGAAGAACTGATGGACTTTCAGCGTATTTCATGATTGTACCTACTGCAGCATCAACGAAGGTGGATACTTTTGCCGGAGAGCTAGGCCATGGAACAGTCCAGAGAAGAGCACAACCATCCAAAATTACGACTTCAGGAACTGGTTCGTTACGTTGACTACTTTCCTCTTTGATCCTTTCCTTCAGAACAGATTTGCTTGTGGGACGTACATCACCATTCTCATCAAATAGAGCGGGTGGGTAGCGGGCCAATTCATACGACAGCAATGTCTTGGTTGAGATTGCCTCTTTTGATGATGCCAAGATCCCAATTACTCGTGCATAGATCATTTCTGTATTCACAACTTGTGATGCGCCGCCTCTTTGTGTCAGTGAAGCTTTTGACATCACCTTAACCTTTTTCTTTATGGTTTCGTGAAACCCCTTTGGCCACTTTCTTTCATACTGCACCATCTGATCCGTTCCGATTCTGATTGCATCATCAGCGTTTACCTCTCTATTGTCAACAACCTGACCAGTGAAGATGTTGACCAGCCCCAAGGATAGAAGTATGGCATCATTCTTTCAACTGCTTGCCACTTCACTGACATCAAAGAATTGACTGATACCATCGTTAGACAAAGCAGGACAATCAGATTGTGGGTCGATTGTCTGGTAAAGCCAATGATCATCTCCATGGCTTTTGTTAGAGCTAAGAGGGAAGGTGATTGGTCTCTCCATCTGCAAGCAGTTGAAAGAATGATGCCCTACTTCTTTGCATCAGGACACACAAATTACGCTCACTATGGATTGTATTATCTTCGCTCCATGCAGTGTCTTCCCCCGGCAATATTCAAGCAGTTCATGGATGGAGAACATGTCATGCGCCATCAGGATGGTCTGTGGAATGGCATTTGGTCTGATATGTTCATTGAGACAACATACATGCGACATGGAAAGGGACCTGCCGGTATCATTGGATCGACTTTGAATGAGACCACTCTTGCAATCTGGGCTTTGTCTCCGAGTGTGGTCGGACAACTGAAGAATGATCTGGCAGCCATGCAAGAGGGTAAAGAGCAAGAAGTTATGTCTCACAAAGAAGAGAGTCTCACAAGAATAAGATCTGATGCACTTCATAGAATGAAGATTCGTGAAGCCTTATCAACTTGCATCGATGTATTGGACGGACGAGAAACACCCATCCTCGGGTCTGGTCAACATCTTCACTGGTCAGGTTGTTGACGATAGAGAGGTAAACGCTGATGATGCAATCAGAATCGGAACGGATCAGATGGTGCAGTATGAAAGAAAGTGGCCAAAGGGGTTTCACGAAACCATAAAGTTAAGGTGATGTCAAAAGCCTTACTGACACAAAGAGGCGGCGCATCATAAGTTGTGAATACAGAAATGATCTATGCACGAGTAATCGGGATCTTGGCATCATCAAAAGAGGCAATCTCAACCAAGACATTGCTGTCGTATGAATTGGCCCGCTACCCACCCGCTCTATTTGATGAGAATGGTGATGTACGTTCCACAAACAAGTCCGTTCTGAAAGAAAGGATCAAAGTGGAAAGTAGTCAACGTAACGAACCAGTTCCTGAAGTCGTAATTTTAGATGGTTGTGCTCTTCTCTGGACTGTTCCATGGCCTAGCTCTCCGGCAAAAGTATCCACCTTCGTTGATGCTGCAGTAGGTACAATCATGAAATATGCTGAAAGTCCATCAGTTCTTCATGTGGTGTTTGACAGATACTACGAGAACAGCATCAAGTCATGTTGTCGGACAACACGTGCAAAGGGATTCACCTGTGTCTACAGGCTCTTCAGCGAGTCCCCTCTGCCAAAACAGAACATCGTCCTGAACATCTCTGCAAACAAACAACAAGTTATAAAGTTGATCGTTGACCAGTTGTGCACCCAGAGAATACCGGAGGGCAAGAAGGTAGTTGTGACAGGACCAGAACCACATCCAATAGATGTTGGCATTGGAGTACTACCGGAAGCAGTGACGCATGAAGGAGCTGATGTTCTAATGGCTTACCACATGATACAGGAGGCCAAGAATGGGCACTCAAGTGTGAAAGTTGTGTGTGATGACACCGATGTGCTTGTTATCCTGGCACACCATCTACACTTCCAAACGAATGGTCTGCCACGCATAGTGAAGGTGGTGATAGAATCATGTTCTCGGAAACGAACAGTCATCGACGTCAGTGAGGTAATAAAGAAACATCAGAAAATCATGCCCAATCTTCTTGCCGCGCATGCTCTGACCGGATGTGATACAGTGTCGTGCTTCTCAGGTGTGGGAAAGGCATCAGCACTGAAAGCCCTGGAGTCATATTCGGACACTCTCCTCCTGGGAGATCCATCAGTGGCACTAGATGAGGCAGTGGGATCTTGCTTGAAGTATGCAGCAGCACTTTACATTACAGAGATTTCCAAGGCTCCCTTGACACCATGCGCAAGAACATTTTCACCAAGAAGACTGGTGGAAAGCGTCACCTACCACTAAAACTTTGCAGCCTTCCACCTACCACGGATGCATTTCGACCACATTGTCAGCGCGCCAGTTATCAAACAGCTTTGTGGATGGCTGCTGGTAAGCCTGAACCTTCAACTTTGGATCCTCGGCAGAACGGTTGGTCAATGAAATGATCATCTCTTCAACCTATCTACCTGGCAAATGATCATCCAGTGGCTCCTGAGGAAGTTCTGAACATCATCAAATGTGGTTGCAAGGGAGATTGCAGGTCTGCACTGTGTGGCTGCACCAAATCATCTTTAGCCTGCACTGAATTCTGTCGATGTGGGGCTGATGTCCGCTGCCAAACCCCAATGAAGAAACATTCAGAAGACGATGAAAGTGCAAGCTTTGAAGACGAGACTGAATGTTGCCAAAGTGCATCTAGTGACAGAATTGGTGAGATACCGAAAGACGTGCCTTTCACTTTGATTTGTTGGTGATGTGTAACATATTTTACACTGTTTCCATTTAGGTGCTCAATTTATGCCCTTATCACAGGTATATTTGATTTAAGTCCAAAGGACATTTTATTTGATTAGATTTATTATAAAGCAAATGAAGGTTAGGATGTTCCAAACAGTGGGCATAATATACGCAACAACTGGTCAAATGTGTCTATTTGGAGGTTCTTTGTGCCAATCATGATTTTGGCGGCCATTTTGGATTTTCGCATTTAAAAAGAACAGCCTTATGTAAGTGGAGCCTTGATAATTGTAATCAGCTTGGGAAACTTGATAAGAGTGTCAGTGTGAGGTAAGAAAAACAGTAAAATAATTTCATATTTCTACGCATATTGATTGCTTTCATATTGTACAGTATTATATGAACGGCGGCCATTTTGAATTGAAATTGCGCCCTAATTACCATACATATCTACTAAAATGAAAATTGACCTGTATTTGCATATTAAATAACTCAAGGAACAAATATGTATGAAGTTAAATATAATAATTCGTCATAAAATGCAAGTAATTGTGATAATCAGGGTCAAATTCCCATTTTTGGCGGCCATCTTGGATTTTGCCAATTTGCGGAAAACGCTCAAGGTTACGCGAGTGGCATCATTCAGATTTGGAATCAGCACCCTCGAATTGACAAGAAACCACCAAAAAACATTGTATATATAAAAAAACAAGGTCATGTGACCTCTAGCCTGGACCTATTGCACAAAAATCTATATCAATACCATTCAAAAAGGAATTAAAATTATCAACATTTTTCTTAAGACTTCTACAATTAAGATGTAAACATGAAAACCCCTTTTTGAAATGTCCTTTAGAATGATTATCATGTAAATATTTATTGAATTCATCAGGCAGAAAATAATTTTGATCAGTTACATTCAAAGATTGATCATTATTTGGAGGAGATAAACGTTCAGTGATTCTAAGATCAATGTTATTCAGCATATTTTGAAGCAAATTTAAGTCAGGCATTGTTAAAAAAATTACACAACAAATTCACAGATAAACAGATAACAATAACAAAAAGGGTCTAAAATAAACAAAAATTAAAAAACCAAAAGACAAAAAGACATATCACCCGGAAGCCAATAAATAAATATTCTATATCCTTTTTGTTTTTATAGCACTATATTTCAAATTAAAATGTATTACACTTATGTCTATTGTAGAGGTGCTGTGGTCTAGTGGATACGTCACCGGACTGTGGATCGCATGGTTTGCGGTTCGAGTCCCACCACGGCACTAACGTCCTTTGGCAAGACATTAATCTACATTGCCACTCTTACCCAGGAGATAATGGGTACCTGTGAGGATTGCCAAAAGTCAATGTGACTGTATTTGCCATTGCCCTACATGCATGCATGTGAACGGTGCAAAATGGTAGGAATGCTCCCTAAGGAGTGGAGATGGTGCACACTTGTGTGCAGGCTTGAAATCCAATGACCAGGGGTAATAACAAATAACATTGTAAAGCGCATTGAGGTGTTCACGTAATGCGCTATATAAATGTAACATATTATTATTATTATTATTATGTCTATTGCACATAAAAGTCTTTAAATACGTCTCAAGTCAGTAAGTGATGAAATGTGCCTTGTCTTGCCTGTCGCTTTTAGGAGAGCAATAACTCTTCCATCCGTTGTCCAAACTGTGGTAAACATGTCTTTCATCTTCGAGGTTGCAGTCAGTAGCTCCATATTCCGTTTCGTCAGATCTTCCACAATCACTTTCCCTGTTCCTTTTAATTTACGTCTGTTCTTCATCAATACCACTTTGGACTTGTGCGAGATCATCTGAACTATGATAGCGCGCGGACGTGACTGAGATGAGCGAGTTGCGTCAGCGAATGTCTGATTACCCTGTGCGTCATGGCTGGGCTCCCCTGATGGACGTCGCGCGACGCGATGCGACCTGTCGATATCCCGAGGGTCAAGCTCTACACCTATGCCCCTTGCCAAGTTACAGACTAGTTGATCGGTGTCTTCGTTGGGTGTTTCCTTGATACCGAGGATGCGTATGTTGTTTCTTCTACTGTACTGTTCACAGCCTGGAAGTCGTGAAGACTGTAGACCAGTGATACCTCGAGGTCATGGAGAAGAGCGAGCTTCTCTTCAATGAGTTTAGAGAGCTTTGACTCTTTTTCTCTCCATGGTATAGTAACAGAGCTCCGTAGGACCTGTCCGATTGAAGAATCGGTGGAGGACAGATCTGGATGTGTGACCGGGGTTGTAACTGGGGGTGTGCATGGAGGTGTGTCATTCTGTTCAGCTGTGGATCTAGGTGATGGTTCATGTATTGTTGACGTTGGCCTAGGCCTAAGGTTAGGCTTAGACATCCTGATCGTGTCCATGAAAGCACGTTATATAACAGTTCAATTGTGAGAGTTGGCAGGGGCAAGAACAGTACAATAGAATGATACACAATAAATTAACAGTTTATCTGTGATGGACAATGGCAAGAATGTGGGTAATACAATTAGCTAAAAACAGCACGAGTCAGATCAGAATGAAATGGCAAGACGCAGAAATAGGCGAGTGGGACTGTACAATGAAAAGTCTCTCAGCAGCCTGATGAAAATATCATGTTAAAAACTCACCAAAATCATGCTAAAAAGTCATACAATAGGCTTCCGGTGTATCATGTGGTTAATAATGACTAATCCATAATAGATGTCCACGTCCAAAATGTAAAAATGTCTGAATATAAGCCTTTATGTCCAAGAAATAAAATTGACTCCCATGACCAGATAAACAGTAAAAGAAACCAAGGAGAGCAAGGGAGTAATATTACAAATCAAAAATATTAAGAGATTTCAATTTTTTGAACAATAGGGCAGAAGGGGCACGATAGGGACATGACAGGCATATACGAAGGGCCTTTTTCTGTAATTTAAATCGGGTCTTTTTACGAACACACTCATGAACTCGTTCAAATTGTTGATTTTGCAGTAGTTTGATATCTAGAGTTGGGGCTATATTAATTTAGTGGAAAGTAGATTCAATCCAATATCATGAATATCGTTAGTAAACGAAGAAGCTTGACTGGGGAGGAATTTTTAATTTGTAAACAAATCTTTAGGCATTTTACTCCCAGTGTTAAAGATCGTATGCTCGATCCGCTGGTTCCAATTTTTTCTGACTTGTGTTTTTCATTACAGATCCCGCTGGTTCCAATTTTTTCTGACTTGTGTTTTTCATTACAGATTCCCGCTGGTTCCAATTTTTTCTGACTTGTGTTTTTCATTACAGATCGAGCATACGATCTTTAACACTGGGAGTAAAAATGCCTAAAGATTTGTTTACATATCATGAATATCGTTCGTCCTTAGACATGCTTATTTGTCACGTTTATGTTTTACACGGTTGGTCATAAAGGTGGAATATTTTTTTTCACCAAATTTTCACAGCGTAATTATTACAACATGATTTGAATATGGCATTTATGGTGCATGATAACCACTTTACTTTATTATTCTGCCTTTTACACACGTTTGACAGTGATATTTTACAAGTTTATGTCCTAAGCGATGGATGTCATGAGCATAGAACAACAATGACGACAATATACAGTAAATTAAAGGATCATGAGATACAGTATTTATTTTCAATCTCTCTCAGTTTTCCCGATGACTTCTTTTTTGTGATTTCATGGACAAATTTACATCAAACTTGAGTCATTGTTCTTACTCAGTCACTAGTATCGGGTATGTCCACCCCTGGCACGAACCAGCGCATGCAGACGTCGTGGCATGCTGTCCACTAGCTTGTTGATGACGTCAACAGGCATAGCGTCCCATTCTTCCCTCAGAGCATCTGCCAACTCCTGCAGATTTTGAGGAATGACCTCTCTGTCGTTGATGGCTCGGCCTAGGGCATCCCATGCATGCTCTATGGGGTTCATATCCGGCGAACAAGCTGTCCATGGCAACTGTACGACGCCCTCTGCCTCCAGGAATTCCCTTACTGCAGCGGCCCTGTGCGGTCTAGCGTTGTCATCCTGCAGTCGGAAATTGTGCCCATACACTCGTCTTGCATATGGAAGACAGTGGAACTCCAAGATATCCCTGTAGGCGGCGGCGTTGACGTTTCCGTCCGGAACCACCAGTGGCGTTTTCCCTCCATAATGGATGCCGGCCCATATCATCACTGAGCCGCCTCCGCCTTGAGTCGTCTCGTGGATACATTCATCGCGAAGGTTTTCCCCGGCTAATCGACGAACTCGTTGTCTCCCATCCTTTCGGTCAAGGATGAACCGGCTCTCGTCCGTGAAGACCACATGTTGCCAATGTCCTGGATGAAGCCTTCTGTGCTCCCTAGCCCAAAGAAGACGAGCTACTCTGTGGCGAACAGACAGGCGTGGACATTTGGTCAACCGTCGTGCTCGGTAACCATGTTGGAGCAATCTGCGATTAACGGTTGACCGGGAAACGTTGATCCCATGATATCTCCTCCACAAGCGACGAAGACGGCTCGTGGGCAATTTCCGTTTTCTGCGGCTGAAATTCAACAGTTGGCGATCATCTCTTCTTGTGGTCAATCTGGGACGTCCTGGAGATTTCCGTGGCCGCACATTCCCCGCCTCACGTTGACGTTTCAGGATCTTAGAGACTGCACTCTGTGATATCCCTAGGACTTCTGCGATATCAGTCTGCTTGTAGCCCTCCTGTCGCAGTGCTACCACTCTCTCGCGTGTTGCTGTTGCCGTTGGACCAGGCATAGTCCAGGGAACGTCTCTACCGATTTTTATTTCAAACGGTACAAGGAACTCGAAAAAATGCAACCTTCTTATACACAGTGCTAAATCAGGGAAAGGGACAGAATATCATATGCATAGGCTTTTATAGTCTACAACAAAAGAATTTATTACGTAATCCAAATTTCTCATGTTATAATGTCACCTGTGTAATGGGGAAACATTATGTAATCACTCAATTACCATTTTGTCTACGCGTAGTCTTTCAAATACCAACAAAACTGTCGATTTTTATTCAAAAATATTTTATTCCACCTTTATGACCAACAGTGTAGTTCTTTTTTGTATGTGTCTGTTTTGTTTTGTTTCTCAATTATTTAGTATTTGTACTTCCTTTGGTCACTCATCACACAAGGCCACTGTTTTAGGCCTTATTCGAGTGCACCATTTTCATTGTCATAAATTATTCTTAAATGATTGATTTTTTGTTTTGTATTGCATTTACCATGCAGTGTTATTTTTATGGATGGTGAAATAAACAAGAATTGAATTGAATTGAAATGAATCAGACGGAATTGGATATACAAGTAAATTATAACCTGAAATTTGACAAAATTTGAGGTTTAGAAAAAATTTTGCGTTTGAGGTAATTCATAAAAATATTCCAATCCTGATGAATTTTGCGATAAAATATCAAGCTTTACACAAGTGATGCACTATATTAGACGTGGATATTGACATATTTTACATCCTGAACAAAAAAAAGCAGGGACAGTCCCACCTTTCCAAACAACCACAATCAGTGCAATGCTCTCACAAAAATCTGAATATTAAAGATATGTACAGGAGAGCGGAGGTTAGTTTGAACCGTCATTTTCATTTTCCCCTAAATGTATGATAAATGTAATGAAATGTCACTGGCATTTGGACCATTATAATATTTGAAACTCTAACGTTATATATGTCACTTTGGACATTTTACATGAGTTAATGTATATGCAAGTAGCCTTTTTCAAAATGGGAATCTGTGACATTGCACCGAAATTATTCAGCAACATTTAAGGCGGATTCACACCGAACGCGACAAACGACAAACGACAAACGATACGACAGCACGACATGCTACACGACAAACGGCAAAACCAGAGCACACTGCTCACGACATACGCTAAATAGTCGTGCTAGAGATAGGGTGATGTCGTCTTTGATGATGAGAATGTCGTGATAGAATTCATTTGAAAATCATCATTATAGTCATCGAAATAAGATTATACGGAAGTTTCATATTTTTAAAACTTGAAATAATTTATTCTTTATTTGGAGTTTCTAAAAGTTGTTAAATTGGTCATGTGATTATGTTGAAGAATTACAAAAGTGATATTTGCTGTTGTCTATTCGGAATAACCACAGCTAGGTATTATGGTCGTGTGAGTACATTGAAGAAATAGGCCTACATAAAAATTAATGTTGTCTATTCGGAATAATTAAAGCAGTTTTGCCGGGGGGGGGGGGGGGGGGCAGGGCACTCGAACCCAAAAGTGGTAGGTATGTGCCACAAGGAAGACAAAGGGGGCTTCGGAACTAGGGTATCATGAAAAGGATGGTCTTCGGAATTGCTAACATTTTGGGAAAAGGGGGGTCTTTGGAACTGGATTGGAATATGATTATGATGCATGCTACGGAACTGATTGTTCTTGAAATATATATTATATATAAATGGGAATGTTTGTTTTGTTTTGTTTTTATTTCATTTATTTATTTATTTTATTAAAAGCAGTTACATAACTGAATCGTACTACCCTCCACTATTGCAGAAGCAAGTAATAGAATAATTTGTTCTCAACCGGTATCAACCGTGAGTCTATTTTCATTTGTAATAAATAATATTACATAAAATTGATATTGCGCTTAATACAATGTTTCTAAGCGCCGAAGTACTATTATCGCCCTACATTTAGCCCAGCTGCCCAATATATAGGCACTGAAAGCATTCAAGGAATAAATTCCTACAAGTACCCATACACTACACCTGGGTGGAGAGTGGCAAATGTAGATTAATGTCTTGCCAAAGGACATTAGTGCCGCGGCGAGATTCACAATGAGATACACAGTCCAGTAACGTATCCACTTCACCACGACACCTCTATCTATTTAATAAATCTAATTCGAATATTTTTTTTCTTGCCAATTTCTAATTAAAGCACCACCTACAATCACTTGTTCCACATCAAATGAGTGTTAAATTCATATTCGCGAGCGAGCCCCTTTGTAATGTTCGATTTTAATAATAATCATATTAGGGAATGTTAATTTTTGACTAGGCAAGCGAGTGTAGAGAGCGGGTTTATGCACGCTTGGGCTAAAACCACTTGGTCTAATTTGCAGATGGGCTACCTTCATTCGGGCTAAACCCATTTGGTCCACTCTTCATTTGGTCTAATTTGCACTTGGTCTAATAACCAGAAGGTCTAATGACCACTTGGGCTAATTATCACTTGGTCTAATTACCATTTGGTCTAATTACCATTTCGTCTACTTTATTTTGTTGTCACTTGGTCTACTACCAGTTCGTCTAATGTCAGTTTGTCTAATTCCCAGTCACTCTAAAACTAGTTGGTCTACAGGCATTTCGTCTAAAATCCACTTGGTCTAGTAACCACTTGGTCCAATTACCATTTGGTCTAATTACCATTTCGTCTACTTTATTTTGTTGTCACTTGGTCTACTACCAGTTCGTCTAATGTCAGTTTGTCTAATTCCCAGTCAGTCTAAAACTAGTTGGTCTACAGGCATTTCGTCTAAAATCCACTTGGTCTAGTATCCATTTGGTCTACATGGCATTTATATGGTCTAATGTGCAGTTGGTCTAACTTTCATTTAGTCCATTTTCCATTTAGTCTAATTGTCAGTTGGTCTAAATGCCAATTTGTCTAAACATCACTTTGTCTAATTATCACTAAGGCTAATTGCCTGTTGGGCTATTCCCTTTTCGTCTACACACCTACCAACAACATTATGCGTCATTTCGTTGGCCGTACCTGTAAGAAAAAAAAAAATCAGCTAAATGTAAAAGTTAATTACCAAGATTTGAAGAAGTTTTGACAGCTATCAAAACATATTATGATATGGAAAAGTATATATCAAAGATAAATCTTAAAGAAGATAAGTTTGAGGGAAAAATGGTTTCATTTCACCAAATGTTTCTGAGAGTCTATGTTCTCTTTGACTCTTTTGTACGTAATGTAGTATAATTGTACACAACGTATATTTTGTCAAACTATCCAATACACCGCTGTGCGGCTGCATATTTTGTTATATTCTGGTATACTCTAATGTTTAAGTATTTACAGCACGATCAAAACTACTTTCGAAAAATAAACTCAAGGACAATTTCAAAGGCCTATTGTACTGCCAATAGAAATCAGGTCCGGATTACGTAATAGGCGATTGTAATGTTCGCATATTTCTAAAGGTGATAGACAGGGCCGTTGAAATTGCCTTCAGTTGATTTTTCGAAAGTAGTTTTTATCGTGTTTTACATGCAAAATCATGGATATATATATATATATATATACGATCTTTTGTAAAAATTGTTATATCGATGATGAATAAAGGAACTCTGTAGAAGGGTATTAATATTTAATTAAAAAAATTGCTTCTCGGTCGCTTCGCTTCCTCGCATAACATAATTTGACTCGGGGAGGGGGGGGGGGGGGGGGGTCGCGCAAATACACTGTTTGCCGAGGGCGTCATAATACCTATATACGCCACTGCCTTAAAAAGAACAAAACAAGGAAGTGAACAAATATAAACAGCGGTATTTTTGTGGGTAGCAGGAGACACTTTTTGGGTGCTTGGAAAGGGGGGGGGGGGGGGGGGGCATTGTGTCCCCCGCCAACGAGCGAGTTAATTTACGTTTTATACGAACAAATAATGATAATAATAATAATAATAGTGATAATAATAATAATGATAATAATGATAAGAATAATAATAATAGTAGTTGCATACTCTTCTTTCTTCTTCTTTCTTCTTCTTCTTTTTTCGTTTTTCTTCTCTCTCTCTCTCTCTCTCTTTTAGGTCACTTGAAAAACTATAGGGGCAACCGCCCCTGCCCCCTCCCCCCTGTAGCGCCGCCCCTCAAAATAGCAGTTTGCATAGCTCATGAGAATCAGAGAAGCTTAATGGCAGAATATTTAGTTCTTGATATGACAGCAGTGTGACACCTTTGAGCAGGAACTTAGCGAGAGCTGGGGACACAGTGCAGCAATTAATATATCCCCCGCCCGAAGCTTGCTCGCTACGCTCGCTCGCACTCAACTCATGGCAGTAACATAAAGTCCTATCTATCTCTTTTATTGAGAGATTATGGCTGAAATTAAACGCTTTTGCGGCATCCTCGTCATGAAATCAATATAATGCAAGCACCATGCATGACCTTCAAGAAGAACACAATATTTTGGCTTGCAAGTTAGGATAAGGCAGGATCGCATATTATGTAAAGTTTAGAAAATATATCCTTAAAATTTAATGCGTGTTAAGTACAATGTAGGGGTACAGCAACGTATCAAAACGCCATTTGCCATTCTTGTATTCACCCTTTATAATTAATTTCCCCCTTTTCCAAAAACGGTACCCAGTTCGTTGAAACCCAAAGTGCACTGGCGTAGACAGGGGGGGGGGGGGCATCCCCCTATTCAGCCACTAAAAAAAAGGGAAAAAAAGCGGGGAAGTGAGATAAAAAGGCCTCCCCCTCCCAGTACCTACCCCTGTTAGTTACATACAGCAGGGCGGATCTAGCTTTTTTCCAAGGGGTGGGGGGGAGTTGACCCAACGACGATGCGGAGCATCGTCCACAAGCCGCGAAGCGGCGAGCCCAGTTTTTTGGCTATTTTGAACCCCCGTAAGTGATGTTTTCCTGGCATCTACTAACGCAATGGAGACCATAAAAAGCCGCGAAGCGGCGATGTCCGTGAGCCGCGTAGCGGCGAGCCGATTTTTTTGGCTATTTTGAACCCCCGTAAGTGATGTTTTCCTGGCATCTACTAACGCAATGGAGACCATAAAAAGCAGTCCATGATAACGTGTGGGTCTGGACATATTATGGCGCTTTTCAATGCACATTAAATTTTTACTTGGCAGCCCAAGAAGGGGGGGGGGGGGGGGGGGGGTTAAACCCCCTAAAGCTCCCCCCCCCCGTAGATCCGCCACTGCATACAGTGCAGTATTACCTCAAAATAACTGAAAAGCAGTCAGGGCGTCGAACTTAGCTTTCGGCCTAAAAAATTGTTTGCTACGAGCAGTTTATCTTTCTCTCAAAAAAGTTGCTAAAACGTCAGAGCTTTCGCGCTTCGCGCGTAAAGGGAGAAACTCCCTTCCCTGTACTCGCCCCTGTTACATACAGTGCAATTGCGTCCAAATAACTGAAATGCCGCCAGGGCATCAGACTGACTTTCTGCCTTTAAAAAAAGGATTACGAGCCGTTATCTCTCTTTCAAATTTGCTGTAAATCGTAAGAGGGAAAACTCCCCCTCCAAGTAATTAATAAGCCAAGTAATTAATAAGCAGTCGGGGAGTCGAACTGTAACTATCCGCATAAAAAATTGTTTGCTACAAGCTGTTATCTTTCTCTCAAATTTGCTTCGCGCGGGAAGGGGGAAACTCCCCTTCCCTTCCTGCACCATCCCCTATCAAATACAGTGCAGTATTGCATCCAAATAACTGAAAAGCAGCCAGGGCGTCAGACTAACTTTCCGCCTTAAAAAAAGAATTACGAGCCGTTATCTTTCTCTCAAATTTGCTGTAAAACGTAAGAGCTTTAATGGCTGTAATTATGAAAACACGTAGCAAGAGGTCGAAAGAGAGCAAGGCAGGGAAATTTTTCCCACCATCAGGAGGAGCTAGCCCAGAAGGTCGCAAAAAGCAGTTACCAACCCCTCGACGCCCATTTGTGGCTGATAGCGACACTGACCGCAAGGTCGCTGCCAAAAGAGGAATGGCGGCTGAGGCCCTTCCATCAAACAAGGGGATGTTCATCAACTTTGACATCCATGAACATCTGCAAGATTTGCAGGGAGGAGAACAGGAGCGCATGGGAGATCTAGTTGAGAGAGTTGTGAAGGCTACAGTGGAGGCAGCAATCCCAGCGATCATTAAAGCTGTGAAAGATGTGTGCCTAGCTGGAGTGAAGGAGGAAGTCAATCCCCATCTCCTCCGCTTGCAATACAAGACTGACCAGCTCGAGCAACTAAGCAGGAGAGATAACCTCCGAATCACTGGCATTACAGAGGAGGAATCTGAGGAAGAATCGGAGGAGCTACTTGCCAGTAAAATTTGCAAAGTGGCAGAACAGGCTGGTGTGGATCTAAAGGGGGTGGACATTTCATCGTGTAATCGCCTTGGAAGGAAGTCTGCCGGCAAACCTCGGCAGGCTTTTGTTCGTCTTACCACCAGAAGGCAGAGAGATCGTTTCTATGACTCTCGTTTCAAGCTAAAAGGAAAAGATGGATGTCAGGGGGTCTTCGTAAATGAAGATCTCACCCCGATGAGATATGCAGTTCTAAGGGCTGCAAAAAGCTCTGCATTAGTGAAACGTGTTTCGACGAAAAACGGCAACATAGTATGCAAGATGACGGATGACGAATATGTAACCATGTCCTCACCAGATGACCTCTTTGAAGTTGGCGTCGACAACATTAATTACAAAGACTTCAAACTGCATTTCATGGAATAATGTATCATTCCACCAGTCCCCGTGTGGAGGCGTTTTTTAAAGCGTCCTTAAAATGAATAATACACATTTTTATCATAAATTGACCCCAAATTCATTCGATAATATTCTTAAATTTGATAGAATGAATTCCTTAAAGTTATCTCACATTAATGTTCGATCTTTGTCTAAAAATTTTGAAGCTTTTAAATTATTGTTTGAAGATTGTATTCAAACAAGGTTTGATGTTGTTGGTATGTCTGAGGTATGGAATGTGACCAACAAGTCAATATTCGGTATAGAAGGGTATTCTCTTGGAAGTAAATTGTCGCCCCAGCGATTCAAGAGGAGTGGGAGTTGGAGCATACGTCAGTACATCACTAAAGTACAGGTGTTTGGAATATAGCATTAATCATGCAGAATCCCTTTGGTTAGAAATCAATATTACAGATGATATAAAAGTTGGGATAATCTAAAGAAAACCTAATACTAATGTGAAGGAATTTCAAGATGGTCTGTTGAGTGTGTTAGAAAAATGTAAAGTAGATCAACGTAAGTGTGCTCTTCTGGGCGACTTCAATATTAATTCTTTGGGTGAAGATGACACTGTCGAGGAGTTTCTCACATCATTACAATGCATATGATTGGATCAATTGATTCAATCACCAACAAGGGTAACAAATGATTCCTCTACATTATTAGATCACATATATTCAAATATCAACACGTCTGAAACTCACTCAGGTATAATACAATCGGATGTGTCTGATCATTTCCGAGTTTTTGCAATTTTCAAGAACATATCGAAAGTGAAGTGTAATAAAAAAAAGTAATTCGGTATAGATGTTACAAAAGATATGATATAGAAACTTTCAAAGAATTTCTTGGTGCTTTTTACTGGGTAACAGTATTTAAATCAAATGATATCAACACAGCTTATTCTAATTTTTGCATTTCTTTCTCGAACATATGTAATAAACATGCACAGTTGGTTACTAAGCAGTTAGGAAAGAGAAAGGCTGCTAAGAAGCCATGGATATCTCGAGGGATCATGAAATCGATTCGTGTAAAACACACAATGTATGTCAAAGTTATTAAATCAGATCATCGTCAGGATCTTGTGGATAAGTACAAAAGTATAGAAATGTACTGACCACTATAAATAAAAAAATGCGAAAAGGAATTACTACTGCAATTTGTTAAATAATAATAAGAATGACACAAATAAGACATGGGCTATAATCAATGAGTTGCTGGCTAGTAAAAATAGATTAGGTGGAAGTGTTGAGGTGGACAGACTTGTCAAGCATGTTCTTGGAAAATGTGAGCAACTGACATCTGTGTCTGACATTGTTAATGAATTTAATGACTTCTTTGTGAACATTGGACCAAATTTAGCTGATGAATTGCCAAATGGAGCTACAACATATGGTGAATATTTGGGACAGAATACTGAACATTCTTTATTTTGGAAACCAATAACTGCGGTCGAAGTTAGAACTCAATTATTGTTACTAGATACAAAAAAAGCTTGTGGTCACGATAATATTCCAGCAAAATTAATTAAAGATAGTGCTCCTTATATATCACATCCACTGGCATATATTTTTAACTTATCATTAGAGACTGGCAAGGTTCCGGATGAAATGAAAATTGCAAAGGTTACTCCCCTTCATAAAAAAGGCTCGAGAGAGGATCCAGGTAACTATAGACCCATATCGGTTCTACCTGTCTTAGGTAAAATATTTGAAAAATTAATAAATATCAGATTAATACAGTTTTTAGAAACAAATGATGCTTTCTATTACCATCAGTACGGTTTTCGGAAGAAATATAGTACCAAATTGTCATTAATCAATTTGATAAATGCAACTTTGAAGTCTATAGATGAAGGGAAAGTTACCCTTGGTGTTTTCATTGATTTTAAGAAAGCTTTTGACACCATTAATCATGATATACTTTTAGGTAAACTCTCCAATTACGGCATTCGAGGGTTACCACTTGAATTGTTAAAGAACTATCTTAGTAACAGATTTCAGTTTGTTCAATGTGGACAAACATCCAAAAGAAAGAGATAAAATGTGTTCCACAAGGATCAGTACTAGGGCCAACTTTATTTTTGATCTACATAAATGATTTGCCTTCAGTAACTGAGTATTTCAATTTTCGGTTGTTTGCCGACGATTCGAACCTTTTCCATACTTTTCCAGCTGACCAGGTCGAAATTGATGCAGATGAAGTGAATGACAACTTACAGAAGATACAAAACTGGTGCATGGCCAATAAACTTACAATAAACTCAATGAAAACTAATTTCATGCTAATAAGTAGCAGGCGGAAAAAAATAGGTATGAATGGTAAATTGAAAATAGCTGGTGAGGAAATCAAAGAAGTTGATGTTGCCACTTTTGTTGGAATCAACATTGATAAACATCTGTCTTGGAATAATCACATTAGTTTTGTAAATCAGTGCATAAGAAAGAAAGTTGGAGTGATATTTAGGTTGCGACATTTTGTACCCAGGCGCACTTTAATACTGCTATATAAAGCCTTTATACAACCACACATTACCTACGGAATAGAAGTGTGGGGAAGCACTTATAAGACTAGCCTAAGAAGCATATTGTATTCACAGAAAATGGCGGTCCGTGCTATAACATTCAGTGAATGGAGAACTCATACGACTCCTTTGTTCCAAAGTTTGCGAATCCTTAATGTATATGATTTGCATGACTTGTCAATTTCTACTTTCATGTTTGATTTGTATAATAACAACTTGCCTCATACTTAAGTAAATTACTGTGACACTATACAGCATAGGTACTCCACAAGGCAAAAGGAAAGTGGACAGTTGCGTCTACCAAAATTCAGAACGACGCAAGGTCAGTTTTCATTGTCTTTCATTGGTAGTGAATTTTGGAATAGATTACCTTTTAAAATCAAATTAACCAGGTCTAGAAGTAGGTTTCGGAATTCTGTTACGACACACTTGCTGAGTAAATCATAAGTGAAAACGTTTATGTAAATAGTCTGTATATGTACAAGAAATGTATTTAACATCATTACTTTCTACTTTTTGTACTTCATTGTAAACTATTATTATTTCTAATTTGGGTATTAATTGAACTTTACCAAAATACTTGTTTGTTTTTTGTTGTTGTTGTGGGTCAGGCTCGACTAGTACATGTGGTTTTATCTGGCCCCTTTTACCAACCAATGCTTTTCTTCATTTATATGTAAATATCATTGTATGTAAAAAAAAATGTATTGTAATTAAATGTTGTTGGTGGTAAATAAATCAAATCAAATTAGACCAAATGATAAGTAGCCTAACTGGTTATTAGACGAATTGGATATAAGACCTAATGGTTATTAGACCATATGGTAGTTATACTAAATGATAATTAGCCAAATTGGTTATTAGACTAAATGGAACTGGACCAAAATAGACCATATGGTATTAGCCAAAGTAGGTGTAGCCCAAATGGATATGAGACCATGTGGCTTGTAGACAAAATGACTGTTAGACGAAGTGAAAATTAGCCGAAGTGAAAATTAGCCCAAATGGGTTTTAGACTAAATGGGGTTAGCCAAACTGTGTATTAGACGAATTGGCTATTAGGCCAAATGGAAATTGGACGAAATGTTAAGTAGACAGACTGGTTGTAGACAAAATGAAGTTAGACCACTTGGAGTTCGACGAACTGATGATTAGACCAAGTGGTGGTAGACCAAGCGACAGTGTACCTAGAGAGCGAGCTGAAAAAAAAAATAATACTTCTCATTGAAAGAAAGGAGCATAAACGGAATCTTCTTGGCAAGGGGCGGGGCGGGCACATTCGTATTTAAGGGAATGTTAATATTGATCAGGCAAGCGAGCGTAGCGAGCGATCAAAATTTGTTGACACTTCTCTTTTGATAATAATGTATAGCACAAACGGCATACTCTTTCTACGAAGCGGGGGGGGGGGGCACAATCGTATTTAAGGGAATCTAAATTTTATTTAATTAAAAAAAAAAAAAATAGTTGGTAGCATAAACGGGATCATCTTCCTATGAAGTGGGGGGGGGGGCACAATCGTATTCAGTATTAAAGGGAGAGTTAATTTTATTTACAAGGGAATGTTTATTTTGTTTTTATGTTTTGTTTTATGTTCTGACGACATAAAATGCCTAATGACCGATTCTAGAACAACTGCCCCCTGGAAAACTACCCCCTGATAACTAACCCCTGGACATCTACCCCTCCTCCCCCAAGGACAATTACACCCCAGGACAACTACCACCAGGATAGCTACCCCCATGAAAATCCCCCCGGACAATTACCCCCATAAAATGTCTATAACCCCCCAAACAATATTTCAACCCCCGGGACAACTACCCCTGGTCAATTACCCCAGAATCCAGGGGGTAGTTGTCCGGGAGTAATTGTCCTGGGGTAGATGTCCCGGGGTAGTTTTCCAGGGGTAGTTGTCCTAGAATAGGTCATTAGAAAAAATCCTTTACCTGCTGCCTAAGAATGTATCCTACCAATTTTGGGTTAAAATCCAACCATACATTTTGGGAAGAAGTTGAAAAAAAATGAAAAGATTAGCACGACGTACGACAAAGATGGTGAGCGACCGCAATAGCCCAATTGAATATTTCGGCTCAGGTGAGCTAAAAGGCCAACATTCAGAGGTGAAAGGGGAACTTCTTGGATATCATATGTGATACTAACCAGCTATGAGTATGAGAATGGATCAGGGAGACTGGTGTATTTATTATTTACAAAAACGGGGCAATTATTGCAGAGAGGGAAGAGGGACACCTATTAGTTTTTGATAGGGGCATTTTTAACAGGGGAAGGAGCTCTGATTAAAAAGCGAGGGCACTTATTAAAGGGATACTCAACCGCAGATTGTGGACGTTTTAATGCCGCGAGAGGGCACCGTGATCGTTACCTGATCATGCCGTTGCCCAGCGAGGCGCAAACCTCGGATAAACTGGTCGCCGCACAAACATGCACGCTCCGCCTGAGCTCGAGCTCTCGTGCGAGATTCGGTCGGCTTCGTGCAGTCGAAATGTAAACTTTTTAAGGGGTCAAAAGGGCACTTAATGGAAGGAAAACACCATGTATCAGAATGAAAGGGGCAATATTATTGAGGATAAATAGGGCACTCAAAATGAGCACCTATTAGAGGAAAAGGATCACTTTATTGAAAAAGGGAACAGAGGTCCTTGTCTAAGTAAAACAGGTAACTATCAGAATAAATAGGGGGAATAATAGATCAAGGGGTACAGCTTATGGGAATGAAATGTTGCAATGTTGCAATGGAAAAGAAGCACTTATCGAACGAAAAGGGACACGTATCAGATTTGAATAGGGGTTTCAATAAAAAGAAACGCATATTAACAAAAGGGACATTTTCAGAGGTGAAAAGGGAACGTTTATTAATAAGATAAATTCATTTAGTGTAGCTACAGTATTAGTTGTTCTACTGTGCTGGGATGTAATGTAACAGAACTCCCAACAATAGACCGCTTCGGTAATGTATGCAAATTTTATACATACCTTTCAAGGAAAGGTTGTTCTTGACAACCTGAAAGCTTGCCAGAGGCTTGCCGGCCATAGCAGCAAAGAATGTATGCAACCTGGATTCCAAGCATTGAGGCTCATTTATAAAAATCATGTTAATGGAATAGCTGGTCACTAGGTGTTCAGCGAATATGTGTATAAATTTGTATACATTACAGAAGCGGTCTATTCTACTGAATAAACACATATTACAAAGAAACTATTGGGAGGGGAAGGGATACTTGCAAGAGTAAATGTAGCACCTGTTTGATTTGAATAGGGATAGTAATCCCAGTTAAGGGTGGATTTTATCATGGGTGGTAAGGGAGACTTTGATAAGAATGTGGAACTGGCACTGGTTGGAAAGAAAAGGAGACACTTTTCTGAAGTAAAAGGGTTCACCTTTCCTATCTAAAAGGGGTACTTTGGGGATATTTCGAAAGTGAGAAACTGTTCACCCCCAGAATGTACCACTTTTGCATGTCTCCGACTGTCAGATGTACAACATTGGTTAGAACATGGGTTAGAACATGGAACAGTTATCAGAGGATTTTCATGCAAAGGGAAGAGATAGCTAAGTGGTATCGACATTCCCAAACATGGGTGTCGATCCCGGGTAAGGGGGGGGGGGGGTTATATATCCCCCTGAAATTTGAGGTGGGGGGGGGGGGTGGCCTGTATTTTCACCCTCACCCCCACCCCTCCAATACTTTTGGATAAAATAAGTTAACTTCAAACTAATAATAATTATCCGAATTCATTATTTAACAACATTTAATCACACAGAAAACCATTTCCGGATGCTCTAAAATGCAAGTTTTATAGACAGATTTTTGAAAAAGTCCCTGGTCGGTCATCCCCCAGTCATGAACACAGATCGACACCCCTGTTCGCAAGGAAAGTTATAATAAATGACCTTAAATTAAATTTCCATGTAAAGAACTAAGCATTTATTTTGTAATAGATACGACTTAAAATCATCTCTGTCTTTCATTCTGAAAACATAAAATCGGTGCCAGGTAAAAATGCCAGAGGCAAAAATGCCAGAGGTAAAAATGTTAGAGCAAAAAAATGCCTGAGGAAAAAATGCCGGAGATAAAAATCCCAGAGGTAAACTGGCAGAGATAAACACGCGATGGGTGATGTCAGGGACAAAAAGTAAAGAGGCAAAATAAAAAGAAGGTCAACAAGCAGACCTGACATCTTCTTGTATTTTACTTTTTAGACTATTTGGTTTGGCCGCGTTTTTCTTGTCGAACTGTTGAACTCTGGACTCCAGATCGTAGACCCGGCTTTTTTCGACGTACGATTTCATTATCCCGAATGGAATTTGGAACGAGAAGGAAGTTTGCAACTGGATTTTAGGTTTAGAGAAGGGAAAGGAGGTATGCAAAAATGCCATAACCCTAATGTGGGACAGTCCTTTTGTGGGGAAATATGAACCTTTTTCGGAATTACGAACCTTTGGATAAACGAACTTTCGGAATAATGCAACAAATGTTGGGAATTTTGAACCACCAGGCATGGGAAATTAGTGTTTCGGAAATACGAACCTTCGGAAAAAAGAGATGCCCCCTCATCATGATACTAACCGTATAACTTATAAGGACACAATACCTGTACCTGTAGTCAGTCAGACTCAACTCCGTAATACCGAGCACAGGTATATACTCAGAAAACGGCGTATAGAACAAGATGAATATAGAGCCCTCATCGTTCAGTGCCAGGCAGTGTGTACAAAAGGCATGGGGAAAATCATGCAGTGTCGACCTGCTGTTTAATATATTTTTCAAAAATAATGCTGCGGATATATTTATTTCAAATGTTTGTCATTTGAAATTCACTTCATATGACGAATCATTCAAGGATTTTGAAGATAATTTACAGCAGCATTATTTTTAAGAATATGTATGTCGTTGGCAGGTTGACTTTGCAAGATTTTCCACATGCCTTTTGTACACATTGTCTCATACTGAACGATGAGGGCTCTATATTCATCTTGTTCTATACGCCGTTTTCGGAGTATATACCTGTGCTCGGTATTACGGAGTTGGGTCTGACTGGTAGTAAAATAACTTGTACCAAATGATCTTGACAAGTTTGCTTTTCGTTATCTGTACTTGTACCTGCACTTTTTTTTCTGTTTAAGTTCTCCCTTCTTCAGCAAATGTACAGGCCGTCACACAAACATCGAGCATTACAGCCTCGTCAATATTAATACGGGGGGGGGGGGGGGGGGGGGCTCATGCACATTAAGTTGTAAACAATATGCAGACATATTCAAGCTGAATTAAAACTGGAAAAAATATATAAATTGAAGTGTTTAACAAAAAAGGGTCGTCAACTGAAAGCGAGTGGCAAACAATACATGCATGCTATATCCGGGCCCGGGGGGGGGGGGGGGTACTCATAACAAATTCGGGGATTTGACATTAAGTGCACTCATGATAGGACAGAAAACTCATTAAAAAAAACAAGTATCCTTTGTCCACATCATATACCGTAGATAGAGGCCTATATTCAAATGAAAAAGTAGGAAACTAAATAGACCTACCTATGACTGCATTTTGTTTAAGGTTTGATTTGAGACCAACTTACGTAAATAAGTTTAGACGATGTGTCCAGTTCTTTATTCAATGTTTTTCTCGCTATCGTTCTTATTTGGGGACACATTTTTACCTCTTGCATTTTTCCTCTGACATTTTTACCACTGGCTTTTTTACCTCTGGCATTTTTACCACTGGCACTTTTACCTCTGGCATTTTTATACCGAACCATAAAATCATACCCCAAACAAAGATTAAATGTGCTGTCTGTGTGTTAAAATTTTTGCACAGATTTGCACATTCATTGACTTAACTGCTATTAGAATAAATGTACATTACTCCACTAGAGTCCTGGTTATGTTATTGTGTTTACATAATACAATACAAAATATCATACAGAGTATTGTCTTCACATAACCCTTTTAATAATTAGACTGCTTTTCCCCAAGAGTATAATTCCATTATTTCTATATGGATACATGACACATCATCACTGAATATTGTTGTTTATTTCTCTCACTTCCTGATATGATGTTCCACTTCCTGGCGATTGACCCATTTCCTTCACACGACTTTATATTTCTTTAAAAGGAAAATTCTATGTTTGTGGACCGCGCAGTGAATTTATAATGAACCATAATGATACAATAAATGTTATAATGTTCATATAACATATATAATTTTTCCAGTTATATTTAATGATAACTTTAATAAAAATGAAATAAAGTTTGGCTTTTGCAAGAAAAATTAGAAGAAAAATCCAGATATCAAAGAATTTTGATGGGGTGGGCGCTAATGTCTGTATAGCTCAAAATCAGCTTTACTGTTTTTAAAGTTTGTGGCGAGCATTAGTTTAGTCAAAACACTTCTTTCTAATATCTAGAAAGATTTGATTTGAAAGCTCAGATTATAAGAATCTGACATTTGCTTGCATGTTGTTCAATTAGGAGTGTGTGGTAATTTTCAAAATGCAATAGTTTTGTGATGTAATTCATTATTAACCATGACAACGTCCATGAGGAACACATCCGCAACCAACTTTAAAGGCCAAGTTCACCCCAAAATTGAGTTAAATCAATAAAGTAAAATTTAAAAAAAAATATTATAATTTCATCGAAATCGGATAAAAACGAGACATTTATGTTTACATTTTAACGTTTTGCACTGTTTCGTAAAACAGTGATATGCATAACATGGGCTGTATGCAAATTATTGAGCCGATGATGTCATAAGCTCACTTTTCCTTTTGTATTTTATTATATTTTATAAATCAGCTTTAGCTCTAATCCAATTAACTAAAATTCTTAATATAATCAAACAGACGGCAAAAATTATTAGATGTTTACCATTATTTCATGTTTAAAACAACCATTGTTAGAAATACAACACAATAGATATATTTGTTACCATGGTAACGGCCTACACATGTAGTAGTCACATCTATTACCCCTTTACTAAGTTTACTAATAAGTTATGATAATTTAGTGTTCTGTAAAAGAGAAAATAATAATAGTCAATACAAATATTTACTTCTTTTTTAGGTAGCATCAAGGGATTTTAGCTCAAATATCAGTTTTGTCCTTACTGTTTCCAGGGAAACAGCCATTTTCAACATGATGGACATGTTATAACTCTTATTTGGGTTTTAATCAAGTGAGAAACTTTTGATACATTATTCTAAAATGTTACACTGTGTTTTTGTACTTTCTTAATCACGAATACATGACATTTTCTTAAATTCTAGTGTTCTTGATCCGTTACCATGGTAATAGCCCTTGTGGTCACGCTCACCTCTCAATTTAGGGCAAAGAAGCATAATTTGAGAGTTAATGGTCCTATCTAACAGAACAAAAAAATCATTTAAGATTATTTAAGATTATTACCGATAATACATGCGATAATTGCCTTATGTACATGTACACTCTAGATGTACCAGGAATTAGTGTTTTTCTTTCCAAATGCGCATCCAGTAAACATACATCATTCCATTTGGGATAACATAAAATGAGTTATCTATCACCTTATCGGATAATTTCTTTTCTCTGTGTGACATGACAATATACATGATATGTTTAATCAAGAAAAGGCGTTTTAAATTGACAAATATACGTTGGGTAAAAAAATCTGAAATATTTGTAGGTTTCACAACCTATTATTTTGAGTAAATCACAGTTTTATGTTTCATTACGCCATACATGTGTGTGTAATATCCAACATTCAATTGTATATTAATAAGGTTTATAACTTGAAACTCAAAATAAATTTTTGACATTCTTTCAAATTTTGAGCCAAAAATGCGCGTGGCATCCACCCGTACCTTATTCCTCAGTATTTTTGCAAGAGTTTAAGCATGGATGCTGAGCATTACTACAAAATGCCGTCCAAAGTAAAAAAAAAAAAAATTCTTGGCTGGTCTACTATTAAGTTCTAAAATGTTTAATTGTTATTTAATTACTCTGTAGCATTCCCCTCCCGAAAAAAATAGCAATGTTAAATTCACCAACTAGTAATTGTGCTACTAAGTTTACCGAATTATAAAGAAGAATCGGACGAATTTGTACAACTAGTACACTCTTAGAAATGTTGGGTAAATGCCACTGGGTAAATGAAGATTGGGCATAGGTTGGTTAAATCTTGCTCAACTTTTACATGCATTCACCCAACATTGGTCAAAAATAAGAATGATATTGGTAAAGTTTACCCAAAAGTTGACTCATAAGGACCATCATGTTGGGTAAAATTTGGGTAAAATTTTGCCCAATATTTCTAAGAGTGTAGGTAAAAACCCATCGCTACATTAACAAGTATAGATGGTAAATATGTACCCGCCAGTTGTGTATTACACCTTAAAGGTAAATTGTTAGAAATTCGTATAACCATGTGGTGCTATAATATAGCACTATTGGCATTTCGTTAACCAACTACAGTATTTACCTATCTTAATTTACCAAATATATCAAGAGTGTGATTACCGGTTAAAATAGCCTAGCATTAGACAAGCCAATCAGCAGTTTAATATCTTACTGAATTTACCCTATATTTTAGAGTGTTGATATTGTGCGCCAAAATATTTTTTCACGTTTTAAGCAAAGATTACAACGTGTAGAACAGCTTTTTGCCAAAAGGGTTATTTTAGATAATGACAGAGTTTACAGGCGAACTCTTATTCCTTTCGAAAGTAATTTTGGATGAAACACAAAATATTGGGGGGGGGGGGGGAAATAACATTTTTTTTTTCATGCGCAAAGATGGTCAACATTTTCGTCGATATCCGCGCTGAAAATATCATGATCGCCTTTCTTATAGTTCTTGCTTGACACTGCTACCAAATTTTGCCTGCTATTTCGAGCAAGAACCTATTTTCCACCCACATGTTCGCCTCTTTTTTGCCTAAATCTTCCATGCGATACATGCGCGCACTGTGATCATAAAAATGCTCAGGCAAAGCACACACAACAAAGAATAAAAGTGCAATATGCTTTTTGACATGAGCACCGAAAGAAGCTTTAATAGTCTTCTGGCCCGTTTTAGATGATGGGACATATCAGAAAACAACGAATATCCAAATATATGGATTGCATTTTAATCTTTAGTCCAGTCTTCAGTAGAACACTCGTCGGTCAAGAACATATTTCCTCCAGTTTCCTCCATGAAGTTCGGAAACAAAAAAGTGGAGGGAAACACAACAGAAGACGAAAACTTGGATAGAAAAAAGATAAACACAACACACAGAACTTAGTCAATAAGTGTAAGAACACTCTGACCAAGTTATTTTGTTCGAAACCTTTTCGTTAAAATGTTACGCCATTTTGCTTTAGGGGGAAATTACTTTTTTGTGTTGTGTTTCTATAAAGAGAGATGGAGAAGGAGAGAGAGAAAAAAAAAACAAAGAAAGAAAGAAAGAAAGAGAGAGAGAGAGAATGAGAAGAGAAGGGGCGACTGGGGCGTCATGTTCATCACAATCTGTGGATAGGATTTAAATGTTTACATCAAGCGGGTGAAATCACTACCACTACTGCCTAAATATTGATCTGGTTTCTTTTTTCAAACATCGCAGTTATATTTTGATGCCAAAGATGTTCACTGCTGTTCAGTATTCTAAAGTATGCTCAACTTTTTGCACTTTTTATATCCCGAGGAAATAAGCGTTAAGTGTAGATGTACTTCATGTTTGTGCAATTGCTATATAAATAACATAGGTTTCTGTTATGATGTAGGGTAAGATGGAGATCTGATATAAGTTTCCAATGTCCGTAAATGCTCCCATTTTGTATAAATAAATAATTGCTTGCTTCCAAGCAAGAATTCTTTTAACGACCCACATTTGTCAATGTGATGTTTCTGTTCTTTGAAATATGCACTATCTATCTATCCATATATATCTATTCATACACGCATCCCTCTATCTATCTATCTATTTATCTATCTACCTGTACTTCTCTACCTGTATATTTTTATAAAAATATATAATTATATAAGCAAATAATTTCTTGGTACTACGAAATTTCAATATGGAACGAAAAAGAGACATGATAACGACGAAGCTTTTCGACCTGCACTCATCAGGTTATCACGCAGGTATATAACAAATTACTTGAAATGCCGGAGGCATTTTGTTTTCGGGTCGTCCGTCCGTCCCCTTTTCGTTCTCGCGATAACTTCAAGACCGTTTGGCGGATCAGTTTGTAACTTGGCCCATGTATGCATATGGGAGGGACGATGAACTGATTAGATTTTGGGGTCTCAAGGTCAAAGGTCAAAGGTCATAGAGGTCATTATATACATAAAAATGGTTCGTTCTCGCGATAACTTCAAAACCGTTTGGCGGATCAGTTTGTAACTTGGCCCATGTATGCATATGGGAGGGACGATGAACTGATTAGATTTTGGGGTCTCAAGGTCAAAGGTCATAGAGGTCATTATATACATAAAAATGGTTCGTTCTTGTGATAACTTAGGAACCGTTTGGCGGATCAACTTCTAACTTGGCCCATGTATTCTTATGGGAGGGACGATGAACTGATTAGATTTTGGGGTCTCAAGGTCAAAGGTCAAAGGTCACAGAGGTAATTATGTACATAAAAATGGTTAGTTCTCGCAATAACTTCAGTTGTTTGACAGATCAACCTCTAACTTGGCCCACGTATGCATATGTGAGGGACGATGAACTGATTAGATTTTAGGGGATCTCAAGGTCAAAGTTCAAAGGTCATAGAGGTCATTATATACATAAAAATGGTTCGTGATGTATGGAGTCTAGGCCTACCTATTTTAGAAATTTCAAGGGGACAGTGGTCTATTTGCTATAAAATCTATTTCCTTGGTGTATTTGATGATTGTAAGTCATCAATGGTAATTAAGTTTTTTATTTGAAAATAAAATGAAATAAATTTTCTGTCTCCTGTGTTTTTGAAGTGAAGAGATTTGTAATTTTGATTGGCCAATCCTTTTTAAAGTGTACATGTATGCCATACATTGCCAATCTGGTGATGGCGGAGGCATATTAATTCCGACCGCGCGTGGTCGGAGATTCATCTGGGTTTTTTTAGTATATGCATTGTCAAAGTTTACTTTCAAGTAATGACATCATACATGGCAAATTGGCACTACATTGAACATTTCTCATTATTACAAAGATTTTTCAGTAGGGCGCCCCTCTTTAATTCACTAGTACGTGCCATATGGCCTGAGTTTTAAGTTAACACCGTTTTCATTGTTTGACATCCAAGTGGAAAGATCGCATTATCAATTTTCTGAAGTAGGAAAATTATTTTAATACGAAAAATTTGTTATTTTCCATGGGATTTTGGCAGCCAATCAGAAATCGGTATTTTAATGACGTCATAGGTGTTTGAACATATTTTCATTGGATTCTACCGGTCTGAATACCCATAAAACCATCATCCAAGTTTAAATTCTACGTAAAACTCAGTGAATATGAATTTTGGCCTTGGAGCCATTGGGGCCCACTGTGCGCCAAACTTATCTTGATTCAATTTTAGGGTATTTCTGACCCTATATCAAATTGTGTTAAATTTCTCCTTTATCGTTTGGTAAATTTTTAGGGGTCCGCTGGCTAGTCATAAGGACCGCTATTCATAATGACAGCTATTCATAAGGAGCGCTATTAGTAATGGAGAAAAGGGTCTCTAATCATAATACGAAATGAGGCGCACTAATCATAACACAGGTTGAGGGTCGCTATGCATAATACGGATTTCTTATTATCATATTGTTTGCTTACTAATTATTACCCACGCCGATGAAATCGGCAGGGTTATTACCCACGCCGATGAAATCGGCAGGGTTATGTAAAGGGCTCCGTATGTTTGTTTGTTTGTTTGTTTGTTTGTTTTTTTTTTGTTTGTTTGTGTACAAGATAACAAGAGAACGGGTGAACGGATTTGCACCAAATTTTCAGGGAATGTTCAGAAAGTGACAGGACGGAATCGATTAGATTTTGGTGATGATTGGTTGATCCCTGCACATTCTGTGTGACCTTGAAGTTTTGACCCTGTAGTAAAGTATAGGAACTTCAGTTCAGATAGTGACAGGAAAGAAACTAGAAAGATTGATGACCCCAAACTTCGCCTGCAGATGCAGAAATATTTTGGCCAATCAAAACACTCATTACTTCGTCTCACCAAAAGTCTATTTCAGGTTTATGAATTTTAGAAGACTTTTAGACCCATTATTTGCCATTTCACTTCAAATCCGTACGAGCCTGCAATGAATATTCAAAGCCAACGTATCCCAGCAACAAGGGATTGCGCGCGATACCTTTTTTAACTACAAATTCATTTAGATTCAGGCTACCCTACCCCTACGGCTTCTCCTCTATTTCTTATCTTCTGTGCATTTCTGTTTATTTTCCCCGGTTCTTTCCACTTTGTTGTGGAAGTTTTTGTGATTTATTTTATCCTGGTGGACGTGTAGTACGTGATTTTAATTGTTTTCGGTGAAAATCTGGTGAGTTTGTTCGACGTGAGTGAGTCTATCGCACTCGCGAGCGTTCGCGTGTGTTGTTGATCTGAGTGAGTGGGCTGTGTAGCTAGCTGTACGTACATAACTATACACAGCGCTGTCGCGAAGTGACGGCGATCTGGTCGGGCTAGGGAGTACATAACCCCAGGGAGTACAGTGCCTGTGCCTTACTGACTGTAGTAGGATTGAACTTTTTTCTTTGGGTTATAACGGTCCTGTCATTTGAGATTTGAGTTAGTTTATAACTCATTTATGTCTGTTTGAGTGTATTTCGTAGTTGTAAAATATATACAAACACTGTATTTTTTTTTAATTTGTGTGGATTTGCAAAATTTGGTGGCTGATCGAGGTTCGCCGAATACATGCACGCCAGTATCCACTTTGACTTTGTTGATGGGTGGTGACTGAGCTGAGTGAGTAAGCTCTGTGCCTCGCATGCATTTTGAAGTCGAGATCCAACTTATTTTGTCGTCATATTTATTTTATCCAAGCCCGATGAAAAAAAAACAACAACCCCAATTGCAATGTAATTTAAAGATAGAACATGAATACATTTAGTAACACTTACATGACTGAACACTGAATACAAATTGCTAACATTTTTTTTCTCACCACGCCACGCTCTCTGACATGTCTAATCAATTACTTTTAGGGGAGGGATGTTTCAATAATAAAATATCTTTTTCAGAAGAATTTTTTCAAGGGTGGGGACACACAAAGCTATGACCTGGATATGGCAAAATTTATTGGGGGGGGGGGGGAGATGTGCCTCTTGTTATCCCCTTTGAATGGCTACTGCTTACAAAAATAATCGCAACAAAACAAAACCTATTGGGTTAAGGCGTGGGTCTGCCGCCTTTGACGGCCTTTCTAGTTTTTTATGAATATCGATCCTCATTCCTAATCATGAATGGTGACCATCATTGCATATTATGAATAGCGAGCCTCATTTATATCATGAATAGCTACCCTCAGTCTGTATTATGAATAGCGACCCTCTTCTCCTATTATGAAAAGTGACCCTCCTTTTCTTGTATTACTTTTAATTATTTTGTATACATTTGACCCAGTTTTATTTGTTATCTTGACTCGTATAATATGTTTCCGACGTGATTTATGTATTTTAATTTTGGGTGCCTTTAGTTTGTATATTAGTTTATGGCACGGCCCCAATGTAAATCAGACTTTGTATCTGTTTGGGTTTTTTACCGTGTGAAAATAAAATTTATCTATCTATCTATCTATCTTTCATATTATGAATAGCGGCCCTCATTTCATATTATAAATAGTGGTCCTTATGAGTAAGGACCCTTATGAGTTTATGAATAGCGATCCCCTTTCCGTTTTATGAATAGCGAACGTTCAAGTATACGAACTTACATGTTATGAATAGTGGTCCTTATGAATAGCGTTCATTATGACTAGCGGTCCTTATGACTAGCGAGGTTACCCCAATTTTTAGACCAACCATTACCTGCCTAAAAAACCTCACCCAATTTGAAAAAAAGAAGTTTAAAAATGTGGACAAATTATCTCAACCCTAATTTATGAAGATCTGTTCGTGCGTATATGCCGGACTATTATGTAAAGATAATTGGCACAAAGTGAACAAGCTTGATTTAGCTGAATAGCTCAGAAATTTGTGTTTTTTGTAACCAACTAGGGTTGCCCAACACTGTAAGAGTGTGGGTTAGACGGTTTGAAATTGACCTGACTTGTGGTCTGTGATCTTATGGGCCTAATGGGATGAGAGTTTCGAGACAGGCTCTTTGCTAATTCATTACTGTATTGTAAGACGTACGTGTATAATTTGATATGGCAATCTTTGTTCAGATAAAAAGTGCGTGCATAATGACTGCCTATATAGTTCTTTCCTTTCATAACAAATTGCTTTGATGTTTATTCAACATTCTCAAATATTTACTCCCAGGTTATTTTCTCCTTGCAATTCTTTCGTATTAATGAGATAGTCTTTGGACTTTAAATCGTTCTTAACAAACAAGTAAATCTGAGCACTTATTATTTGTTTAGTGGAATCATAGCACGACAAGATCGCTTTATTGTATAATACTCCAGATATAGATTTAGAAATAATAGTGCCTGAAGAGAAAGAAGGAAAAAATCCGCTCTTCGTGAGACTAATAAATCAGATCATTCAAATCGTGCAGAGATATACCATCATTACTTTTAACATGTAATGGATTTAAAATGCTATCCCTCTTGCTGGATTTCTGATGAATAATCATTTATACTGGTGAGAAATGGATTTTACTTATTTCATACTTACACTTACTATGCATTGTTATAAATATAAAGGTGGGTTTTCATGGGGCCCGCGAACGATTCGCGAAGGATGCGTCGAAAAAAATCAAAGTTCAACATTCGTATTTTAGGCTCCAAAAATTCGCAAAACATGCGAGGGGGTTCGGAGGCGTCGTCAATTGTTCGCGGGAGTCGTTTTTAATTCAGAGGAATGTTCAAAAAACGTTTTCCATCATCCCGGGTCGAAATTTATTCGTGCTTTCGCAAATGTCTGAAATCCCCAACACATCTCGACAGTTTTCAGAATGTCTCGCGCATGTCTCGCGCATTTCTCTCGAAAGCAGCGAAATTCGTCAGATCATTTCTCGAACTATTCACGAACTGTTCACATACTTCTTGAGAACAGGTGATTTCGCCAAAGAAGCAGACGCGAACCTTTCACGTCGAGTTCCTCTGTTAATTCGCCAACCGTTCTCTTAATTTGCGAATGTTACGAAGTATTCCCGAAATATTCGCGAGCTACACACGAGCCAAAACCGACGCTTTCACGAACGCTTTGCGATGGTTTTCTTCACGCGACATTCTCACGGAGTTTGTGCGAAGTATGCACGTTTGCCGCATGTTTGGCGGCAAATCCGCACCACGTAACGTCTTGCCTACATGAAGCGCATGGCCGAGGTGTTTGACGTAATTTTGCGACTAGACAGCGAACTATTCACGAAGAGACCGATCAACTCAAGACAACTGTCAACTCGGGTTTGCATTTTAGTCTCGTTTTCTACGTGTATATGGACTGGCCATAGCTCTACAACGTTACACACGAAATTCGCACATACGTTGTGAGAACTACTCACAAACTGCCCAATTGGGGTTTACGGTTTCATTTTCGCGTTACATTCAGAGAAAAACTTCTCCGAATGTTGGAGTTATAATTCGGAGAAGGTTTTCTCCGAATGTGTCGTGAAAATTTAGCAAAAAACACAACACGGTAATTTATCTAAATTTTGTTCATAGATAAAAATTATTGTTAATAATTAGATGTAGTTCTCACAACTTATGTGCGAATGTCGGGTTTAGCGTTGCAGAATATGGCCAGTCCACATACACGAAGAACACGAGACTACAATGCGAACCTGAGTTGACAGCTGTTTTGAGTTGATCGGTCTCTTCGTGAATAGTTTCATTATTGTTATTACTATTATGAAAATGATGATGATTGTCATTATTATTGATGATTTTAAATATTAACTTTCTCTTCTTTCTTTGTTAACATTTTTAGGGACATCAAGGATGGATTGGATCAAGCAGGGCAATATTCACATAGGATGCAAACAAGCAGGCATATTAATTTTCATCACATTGGTCATTACTGGACCTGTCGATGCATTAGATTCTCACAGTTTCCGCCTTGGAACAGAGGCAATCATCCCGTTTTCTTATAAACTTGATGAACATTCTAAGCATTTCTGGGAAATGTTCAGATTGGATGTGAGTCAGCCATTTAACATCAATGGAACGATGAAGCTAGATGCTCTTAATCCCAGTCAACGTGATCGATTTATGATGAATGCAACATGGGTAGAAAACACCTTACAAGTTGAACTGCGTATCCAAAACATTTCGAAAATAGACAGAGGTGTTTATGTCTGGGCCATATCACAGCATGTGATTAGGGTTAAACGCTTAGTTAGTCAATTCGACGTGTTTGTGGATGTTATTCTTCCCCCTGGGGAAGTGGAATGTGATATTAAACCTTCTCCATATTCTAGTATGTTGCGTGAAGTTCACTGCCGGGCAGGAGTTGGAAGTGATGGAGGTGGCCTACTCATTTGCTATCAACGTGACGTCAAGACACCTTTTCAAAGCCCTCCTGATATTTCAGCAACTCATGTGACTGCGGTCTTTTGGATGGATGCAAAGTATGATATCAAATGTTGTTCACATGAAGCGAACCACGAGAAGGGTCCTGGAGACTGCAACGACTTTATACAACCTGCATTTCATAAACCACCTACTCCGACATCCGCTACAAGAAAACTAACTTCAACCACCGAAAAGATTGCTATGATAATTACGACAACGCGTGACATTATCTACACAAATATGCCTACAGAATATACATCAGTTATTGGAAAATGTAGTTTAAAAGCAAGGACTCAAAGAATTCATTATATTGCATATCCTCTTTTAGGTGTCCCCCTGATAATTGTGACATCTGTAATGATTGTGACATGCTGCAAAAAAAAATTTAAAAACGAGCAAACATTGTGAAGAGGAAGAGACACAATAGAAAACAACAATAGGCTTAATGAGGAAGGGGGTGTTTTTATTAAACCTTTCTTCTCTGATGCATCATACTTAAGCTATATGACCATCATGAGAGAGTGTAGACACTTTGATTTTTCGTGGTTTGCTCCTTTATACATGAGCTATTGTTGTGTGTTTCTATATCAGCGTTTCACATTTCATAATACTATCTCGTACAGAGTTGCATTTTCTCATTCTTCCTCTTTTGCTGTAATCAAAGTAAGCTTGGTGTCAAAAGATGCGCAAGACTAAAATAAAAAGAAAAGTCAGAAAATTGCGTGGCGTGAATTGTAGCGGTTTGAAATTCGCGGCTTATTTTGGTGGGGGGGGGGGGGTGGGGGGGGGGGGGGGGGGGGGGGGGGCTCCAGCCCCCCCCCCCCTCCAGTACAGTAAGGGTTAAAATCGTTATGTTAGTGTCTACCAATTTTTTACAATTTATCTAAATTTTGTTCATAGATACAAATTCTTTTTAAAAATTAGATTTTCGAAAAAATTCTGAAGAGTAGCTTTCTGGGTAAACTGCTTCTGGCGAGCCTAATAGACATTCTGACAAATTAAATGATCATATTCTGTTTTATGTTTTATATTTCATGTATCTTAGGTCGCGTTTATCATCTTTCCCCTGTTTGAAACGGCTTTCCATACCCACTATCATTATCAAAAGCCCTTTCCAAAGGCCTTTGCAAACGGCTTTCAAAATATGTTGCGTTTATCATCTCATCGACAAGTCGAAAACCGACGTTGTCACTGCGCAGATGCATTGCGCAGTTTGACCCGAGGAGGAGGGGTCATATACGGCGCGCGCTTTTTTATTTTGGCTATCGCTAGTATAGTGCAGCGTACGTAGCTAGTGTACTCTGTGCTTATGTGTAGTTCCGTTATTATAGTACTGTGCTATATAAAGTATAAAGTCGTTTCAAAACAGCTTTGCGTTTATCTCGCTTTTTGTAACCTGTTTCTTGCTGAAACCTGTTTCGGAAAGCACAAATTTGCGACTTTCAAAAAGGCTTTCCGAACCCCATAATCAAAACAGCTTTGCGTTTATCATCTCTAAAAAAATCACTGAAAGCCCTTTGGAATACCTGTTTCTGCCGAAAGAAAGAGTTGATAAACGCACCCTTAGTCCTTTAGAATTTGTTATGCTTTTTGTTAAAATATTCATAAATTTCTGCATATGATTTGTTCAACTTGATTCTATCATGTGGATCAATATTTAGAACTATAATGCAGGACAATTAAACGTTATAGAGGAAGAAATACGCTTTATTCAAAAAAACATAAATTGTTTCTTTGTACACAAAACCCAAAATGTCTTGAAGGAATAAATAATATATAATGATATGATATAAATGAAATATAATTTTCTGAATGAATAGTGAGCTCTCATCATCTCCTTAGTCCATTATTGTCTGATATATTAAGCTGGACTAATGAATATATTAAGGATTAAACCAATTCATACAAAATTCAAGTTGTTTAGAATTAATCATGTTATTATTAAGATTTGAATATATTTTAGCGACAAAAATAGGTACAAGTAACCCTAATTTACCTACAAATTTCCATATTCTCCATGATAATTATTTCCATAAACTCAAAGCATTTGTAAGTATTTTTCTCACAAGGGGTCTATAAAATACAAGCTGTGCTTTTTAATAGACTCATCCACTTTTGTTTCTTTACTATGCCTAATATTACCAAAAATTTTATTATATGTAATTACTGTACTTAATTTTTTAATTTTTCCATGGATGTAAACATTTCTTATTTTTTTAAAAAAAATTTTTGTTTGATATTATGTTATATCAATTTGTATATATGTAAAATACTAAAAGACATCATGTGGAAATAAAAGAAATCTTGAAATCTTGAAAAATCTTGAAAATCTTGAAATTTCA
This sequence comes from Heliocidaris erythrogramma, assembly GCA_025617745.1. NCBI lineage: Eukaryota > Metazoa > Echinodermata > Echinoidea > Camarodonta > Echinometridae > Heliocidaris > Heliocidaris erythrogramma. Next base: position 1,644,239 of record CM046858.1, read on the forward strand.
TTGATATACTCAGACAAATTCGAATTTAGGATGCATTTCCTGTTTTGCTTGGAATTACCAAAAATGTGTTGATGAATTCATAGTATTCACGTAAAAGTGTAATTCATAGTTAATGCTTGAGTGAGTACTGGCTACTTTTGGAATTTACTCAGGGTACATTTAAAGCAGTAACTGCATGTGCTCTGGTAACTGTCAATTAATGATTTGAGCAATTATTTTAAGCCGTGACAAAGGGGAGGGGACTGGATCCTCCTAAGACCAAGGTTAAATCTATCTGGACAGCAGCTCATAATTATAAGCATAGTAATTTGTATAGATATTTTCCTGGCCTTCAAGGAGGAACTATACAAGCTTCACATAAGGGCCAATGCTTGATACGCCAGCTCCTCCCTCCCCCCCCCCCCCCCCTGCACAAATCATCTGCACCAATACCAATTTCTGCATGAAGAGTGCTGGAAAGATTGATTTCAGTAACAGGAGAAGGTCCTTAACATTTACATGTGTTCAAGCAAACTTATGATTCATCTTAAATTATCAAGACCCCAAAAGAAGTTTTTGTAGGATGAATAAGAAGTTTAAAAAGGATGCAAATTTACTGTTACCTAATGAATTAAAATTTCCCAAATTAAACCTGTACTGGTAAAAGATATCAGCATGCATTACAGTGCGTTTTGCCTGTATCGCATCCTGCTATTCGGTGGAAAAGATGGGACAAAGAAAGGAACCAGAGTGAATGTTCAAAAAACATTTTTCTTTCTCTTTTCTTTTACATTTTAGGGCTTTCTTCCTGTACTGCATTGCATCCTTTCGACATGCTCGAGAGTAAACATGGAATTGTGTGCAGAAAAGACGTAAACAGCAATGTTGTGTGTGGGGTGAGTTTGGGTGTGTCTGCGTGTGTGTGTGTGTGTGTTAAGGGGTGGGTGTGCACGGCTAGGTATAGCGTTAAGGATTAAATGACTGTTCAAATCAATTATTGATAGTTAACATAGCACATGCAGTTACTGCATGATAATTCACTTTGATCAAATTCAAGACAATTATTTTAGCGGACAATTTTTGCGAGTTTTCCAAAAGTAGCCAGTACTTACGCAAGCATGAAATGTTGTCAATAATAGAAGAAAAATCATATTGATATTGCAAAAACATCATTTTGCAGGAAATTTTATATGTGTGTACTGTTTTTATACGCACTGTAGAATTATCCCTTGAAAAAAGAAAAAGTCCAAAGGCCTTATTTCCAGGAAACTACAATGTCTAAAGTCGCAGGCGCCGCAGAGCGTCTAGGAATCGGGGGGGGGGGGGGGGGGGGGGGGCTGCGTGTATACCATATTTTTGCACTGCCATACGTTTGCACGTGTTTACTGAAAAAAGTCTCCCCCCCCCCCCCCGATTCTGCGGTCCCTAAGTCGGGTGAGACAGGAGAGTAAATATATTGTTGCTATTCCTAAATAAGTTAGAATAACACACATTAGACGTAAAGCAGAAAGTTTATGTGCTCTTAAGTAATCTACACACACAATTTGGGCATACAAAAAAGAAGAAAATATTGTAGGCACCCCAGTAGTTTTCGGAAGTGTGAAATATATTTTTTCCTATTTTTTCCCTATTTTATTCCTATTTAAACGAAAATAGGCCTATTTTTTTCCTATTTTCTTTGGAAAATATGAAAAATTAGATCTATTTTTTGGCTATTTTTTATTTTTTCCCTATTTAATTCCTATTCTAAGGAAAATAGGCCTATTTTTATTGTATTTCCCTCGGAAATAGGAAGAAAATAGAAGTAATTTTAGGCTATTTTTTTTATTTTTCACCTATTTTCTTCCTATTCTAAGGAAAATAGGCCTATTTTTATTGTATTTCCCTCGGAAATAGGAAGAAAATAGAAGTAATTTTAGGCTATTTTTTTATTTTTCACCTATTTTCTTCCTATTTCAGGAAAATAGGCCTATTTTTATTGTATTTCCCTCGGAAATAGGAAGAAAATGGAAGTAATTTTAGGCTATTTTTTTATTTTTCACCTATTTTATTCCTATTTCAGGAAAATAGGCCTATTTTTATCCTATTTCCCATGGAAAATATAATAGAAATAGGCCTATTTTGAGGCTATTTTCTGATTTTTTCCTATTTTTTAGACCTCATTTCTCTCCGACTATTTTTTCCCTAGTTTTTGCACTTTTCATTTTTGTCAAAAAAAATAGTTTTATCCTATTTTTCAGGCTAGCTCTAGTTTCATCCTAGTTTTCTCATTATTCTAAAACTAGTTTTGTACTATTTTCCAAACTTTTATCTTTCCCCATGATCCAGCACTAGTTTTATCCTATTTTCCAAACTTTATTTTTCCAGCACTATAGTTTTATTCTAGTTTCCTGACTTCTGTACTTTTGCTAACACTAGTTTTATCATATTTTCCAAACTTATCTTTTCCAGCACTAGTTTTATACTATTTTCCAAACTTTATCTTTTCCAGCACTAGTTTTATTCTAGTTTCCCAACTATTGGTTTCTATAGGTCCTAATCAATCATGAATATTCATGAATAACAATCTAAAATATGAAAACTAGTGGAAATAGATAAATACATTTAGATTTGGGATTAAGATTTGAACTTTGATAGAAATCTTACTTACATTAAACTATTGTAATGTTGTACACAATTTCAAAAGGCATTTTCATATTTCATTAATAAAAGTGTAAATCAATTTTAATAATAAAAGTGTAATCTAGTCAGTAACCATTTTTTTATAGCACTACAACTATGTCCCTATATATAATGAATGTGATACAATTGCTTAGTAGCTAGGTATAGGACATAGGATGTAGGCTATGATATGATTACAAGATAGGATTAATAAAATAATAATTAATAATGTCATGTGATTGTTCCTGTAGACACCCACAGCATTTCTTATAGTTAATTATTTTCTTATTGGTTTTCTATAGGTCCTATAGAAACCTACAGGATTTCTAATTGGACCTATAGAAATCTACAGGATTATCAGTCCCATAGACACCCATAGGATTTCTATGGGTGTCCCATATACCATTTCCATATAGAAACCTATAGAGACATGGGTGTCTATGGGACCTATAGAAATTCTGTCTATAGGATTTTCGACCTGGGTTGTGAGGAGGTCTTCCTCTTTGTATTTGTATTTTCTCAATTAAAGGGCAAGTAACCCCACGTGATATTCTAGATGCACATATTGTCTGCTACGTCTTTCCATGGAGGCTGCCATTTTGTGCATGACACGGATCATTAGGTACCATATGCATTGATAATAGCCTACCTTTACAACAGATACGCCGCTTTGTTCTGATTGTATTACGATTGTTATTGGCCATGGGCCTAGATAATTGACGACCCATGAGTTCTAATAGCCATCCTGTAAAGCAGATTCCTCGCTTTGTTTTGGTATTGTTACGATTGTCTCCGTCCTTGACGTCAATTCTCCGTCCTTGACGTATATTTTTTTATGAAGTATATTTTTTATGAACAAATTAAGACCTTTTAAAAAATATATAAAACTAAACTTACATTTCAGAATATGTGACTTTATCTAATATATATTTGTCCTCTAAAAATCAATTACAAGTTAACGATGAAGGAAATTTTACTTGGGATGAAAAATATGTTCGTGTACACATAAAGTAATGGCAGCCCCCTTATTATTGCTAGCAGACGATAACTTGGCTGGAAAATAGTGATTTATATCTATATCCTGTGTTTTTACATGAAATTGCATGTATCAAATAAGAGGCATATACTACACCATTCAAAATAAGCTAATTCATACGCTGAGGTTAATTTCCCTTTAAGTTTAACCTATTTTCTGCCTAGTTTTCCACTATTTTATTCCTGTTTTTGCCCCATTTTCTCTCTAGTTTCCCATTATTCAATCCAAATTTTCACCCTATTTTCATTCTAGTTTTTCCCTATTTTTATTTTCTTAATCAAGTTTTATCCTAGTTTCTCAATCTGGTTTTCCTATTTTCTTTGTATTTTCTCCCTAGTTTTTCCTTATTCCTTATTTGTATTTTCTCAATTAGGTTTAACCTATTTTCTGCCTAGTTTTCCACTATTTTATTGCTGTTTTTGCCCTATTTTCTCTCTAGTTTCCCATTATTCAATCAAAATTTTCACCCTATTTTCATTCTAGTTTTTCCCTATTTTTATTTTCTTAATCAAGTTTTATCCTAGTTTCTCAATCTGGTTTTCCTATTTTCTCCTAGTTTTTCCCTATTACATTGCATTTTCTCAATTAGATTCAATCTATTTTCTGCCTAGTTTTCCACTATTTTATTCCTGTTTTTGTCCTATTTTTTCTGTAGTTTCCCATTATTCAATTCCTATTTCCTCCTATTTTATCCTATTTCTCAATCAAATTTTATCCTATTTTCTGCCTAGTTTTCCACTATTTTATTTCTATATTTTTCCTATTTTCCATCTCCCACTATTTTCTTCAACGTGTTTTCCCCTATTTTCTACCTAGTTTTCACCTAATTTAATCCTATTTCCATCCTATTTTTGTTTTTTTCCTATTTCCGGAATAATTTAGAAGGACTATTTTCTTTCTGGTTTTATCCTATTTTCTTGGAATAAAAATAGGGAAAAATAGGGGAAAAAATAGGAAAAATGTGTTTCAATCCTATTTTTATCCTATTACAAGTAGCTATCTCTACGCTATACAAAATAGGAAAAAAATATTTTTGACAAACTATTTTTTCCTAGTTTTATCCTATTTTCTTGAAATAAAAATAGGAAAAAATAGGGAAAAAATATATTTCCGTTGGTAATTTTTTGTATTTTTTTCCTATTTTTACCCTATTTCATTTCGACTTGGGCAACCCCAGGTATAGCATGTATCATGATGTTTAGGGCCCCCTTAATTGTGTAATGTGAAATTATCGTAACGTATAAAGCATTATCATGATTATGTTCAAGTTAAAGATCATCAAAATGATGGAAGTGCAGCTGGTGGTGATCATACAGGTAACGATGTCATACGCATCGTCACCAAAACACGACCATCGTAAACAATCGACACCACACTGCAATAAGAAGGGCACTGAAGTGCAAGTAAATAAACTTTAACACAGTTTATTTTGTGATATTTTGATTTATTGATGTCAAGAACACAAATACACGAATCTATCGTGAAAACTTCTCCCTGTACGGAGGTTGATGGTAACATTTCACCTCACAACTGTGTTTTTTCCACTCTCTTCTAAGTTGATCCTCGTCTCCATCTTGGTCTATTACCTTCTTTTCATTCTAACATATCTTTCAGCATTTTCAAGAGCCTCTGATGTATTTTGGAATGTATGACATTTGCTCCGGCAACAATAATTGCTCCTGCGATAATTGCTCCGACGACAATTGCTCCCGCGATAATTGCTCCGACGACATTTGCTCCTGGACAATTGCTCCTGCGACAATTGCTCCTAAAAATACCATTGCTCCGGAACAGTTGCTCCGCGACAATGCTCCCTGCGATAATTGCTTCATCGACAATTTGTTCCGATGGAGCGACAATTGCACCGCGACAACTGCTACGTCGATAAAAAATGAATATTGCGACAATTGCTCCTGTGATAATTGCTCCGCCGAAATTTGCTCCGATCGAGCGACAATTGCTCCGCGACAATTGCTCCGTCGTAAAATAATGAATATATGCGACAATTGCTCCGCCGACATTTGCTAAAAAAAAATCGATTATTGCTCCGTCAATAAAAATGAATATGCAACAATTGTTCCACGACAATAAACGCGGTAGAAAGAATTGAATATGCGACAATTATTGCTCCGCGTCAATAAACTCAGTAGATAGTGTCGTGTTGAGGGGATCGTGTTTGTGATGTTAGTCCAAACAGTAATAATGACGAGTCGATGATAGGTATATTAAAGTGCAGTTTTACATATACATGTAGTTTATTACAGTCAGAGACATACAATCAACAGCATACAACTTATATTATCTTGGAAATATGTCTAGCAGGAGTTGAGCATGTCTGCTCTCTATGATGGTCAGTCTACATTACATATCGAATGTAATTGTATTTTATTCTATACAGATAATCAATCAATGCTATTTTATCCCAACTCGTTTACAAAAACTAATAATAAGATATGAATCTACAAGTTTACCAAATTCCAACACGCAATAAATCTGACAAATAAATTTACATTAATGAACATTGCAATTAAGTCAATGACTATCTTTAAACTTACAAAATAAGGACCTTATTTTAAAATTTGTTTTTAAAAGAGTTATACCAAAGGAATGTAAATTTCATCACACTCAAATTCTTACTAATGCCAATTAAGTCGATGTCTTTTCAAAATCATATTTGTTGTTTGTTATACCAATAAACTTTGTCGAGTTAGACTTGTCTTAGTTTATGTAATTACAAATTTACAAGACAATGATCAAAAGAATAGTCTTATTCTACAATAATATTATATAATTCAATCAGTTCGAGCTGCGGGTGTCCTCATCAATGGGAGATGTGCATCTATTGCTCAGAATAGGATTACGCACTAACCAAATCATCCTATATGAGTTTTACTCCAATTTTGCTCGGATAATGTCTTTTTGACGGTCATTTCAAGTATATTCAAGCTTGATTTGTATTTATGCTAATCACAAAGCGTAAAAAATGGAGCGAACAATGCCAAAACTAGTATTCCTTTACGCTTAAGTGTACATCCAGTATCATTCTCACTAGAAAATTGATTTTGCTTAACATGTTAACCTCATAACATTATAATAGATTCGACTGAATTACACAAATTATTGCTGTATAGCATCTTCCTTGATTATACTATATACATGATATATGTAGTTTTTGTTCAGCAGTGTCAGTTTATAAAATCATACATCACAATGATCCACATCAAGCTTTTTCGTGTTTACATCATTTTCATTGATGTTCATTAATTTTCTCACAAGAATTTCACGCTAGTTTATCCTTGATCAATAATGTTTCATGCTTCTGTCAACTTTTGGATACATGTCCGATGTTCATGGGTTATTGGTGTAAGCTTTTAGGAAATTTATTCATACAGTTAATGTTGGTTTCTGGTAATTGCAGTTAAGATATTTATCACTGTCTTACAATAGGTACAATACATGGTAAGTACAATATTGAGTACAATCCGAAAATGAGATACATTAACTTAAAATATTATCTTATGTTCATACTCTCAACATGCTCAAAATGTATGAAGTTTATTTGACTTACCACAACTATCAAAATCGGTATCATAATAAAAAAAATGTTTTCAAAGATATACCAAAGGCACAGAAAAATTAAAGAGAGCTATTTACAGTCTGACAGATGTCCATGCAGTCTTCCACCAGGTTTAGTGTCAGTTTTGCAGCTCAAACAGGGTCTCATGACTGTCCCTCTGTTCAGTCTTGGGTGGGATTTGCATACAACATAATTATCTTGGAAATATATGTCTAGCAGGAGTTGAGCATGTATGCTCTCTGTGATGGTCAGTCCTGACTCCCTTCTTAACTGCATGTATATGGGGTGCTCCATTTATATCTCAAGAAGTATAGGGGGATGCAGTCTATCATGTGGACAAAGTGTGGAGTTCACATGAAGAGGGGGCTGAATTCTGCTGGTACCTTACAAAGTATACTTTAATCGAGTAGCCTAGTTGTCTAAAGGACAAAGGGAGATTATAAACAATTGGTGTATTATGACGAAGGATTAAAATAACATCATAAATTTGGGAGTGTGGGAACAGGAGTTGGAGGGGGCTTGTATTGAAAAGTATTACATAACACTAGAAATGAATATGCGACATTTGCTCCTCGACAATAAACTCGGTAGATAGAAATGAATATGCCACATTTGCTCCTCGACAATTGCTCCGCCGACATTTGCTCCGGCGACATTAATCCCGCAGGAAAGCGCTCGATCTGCCGACATTTGCTCCATTCGAGCGACAATTTCTCCCCGACATTATAAAGCTCCGTCGAAGAAAATGAATATGCGACCATCATCGCTCCGCAACAATAATTGCTCATGCGACAACTGCTCCGCCGACATCTGCTCCGTCGATAAATGCTTATATATGCGACAATTGCTCCAACGACAACCTAAATATATTATAAAGTCTTCATCAAAAGGGAACCCAACGAATTGAAAACAATAGTTGTTGTTGGTGGTCTGGGATTTGGCAATAATTTTAAAGATTTTTTCTACCACTTTCCTTTCTGATTTTGCCTATACTTAATTATTTATTTATAGGTTTTATTATTGTGTTACCCCCCCCCCCCCCCCCCCCCCCCCGCTCGCGATATTTTTTTGTCAGGACTTGCGCCACCGCCCACCGACGAAAGATGGCAGTATTTGAGCGTCAAGAGCAGAGCCCTAATGTATAGAGGGCTCAGGTCAAGAACAGGGCCCTCTCAGGTCCCCGTGCCGTGCATGCATATACCGTGCGCCTCAAAAAAAATCTTTACACTCTTAAAATGGCTGACAAATAAACAATATATGATTCTGGGGAAAGTTTATATGTATGGAAAGCTCATAGACTCAACTTTCATATGCCACCAAAATGTCCGAAAATGATTAATGCTTGGGTGAGCACTGCTCACTTTTGTAAAGGGTATGAAAATTAGGTTGCGCAGGAATTCGTGAGAGGAAAATCCATTGAGCTTACGGAATAGAGGATGATATGAAAAATTGATGATCAGTTGTGATGAGTTTGGGTTTGCTGAGTGAAATTTGTTGTTTATGGGATTAACATTTTATGCGTGAGTGAACAGGAATTGCATTATTGTAGCATCGTAACTTTCCCTGCTAGACTCAGTGGTGTGTTCATGGGAGTCAGGATGGGGTGATGGTACATGGTGCAGGGGAGGTGAGATAGGGTAGGACTTTGTTGGGTAAATGGGATAAGGGTCAAAAGGACATGTATGCCCCTCCTTACCCCCCCCCCCCCCCGTCTCTCTCTCTGTGCTTGTGCATATCTTGAAAATTCATATTTGTTGGTCTCCACTCCAAAATATCCATACAACCTTCCCTTATTCCGAATTCTACCTACATTTCCCAAATTGGACTGGTTGCTACAACACAAATTTGTAAAATGAACATGTATGTCAGTCTTTCTTTTAAGTTCATTTTTATTCTTTTCAATTTTACAACTGTTTCATCCATCTTGTATGAGAAAATAAGGGGAAAAAATAAATGCAATTCCTGTTCACTCTAATAATATATTCATTTAATAAACCATAAAATTCACTCAGCAAACCCAAACTGATCGCAATTGATCATGAATTTATCATATCAACCTCAATTTTGTAAGCTCCAAAGGACTCACCTCTAACAAATTGGAAGGCTAATTCCTGCGCAACCTAATTTTCATACCCTTTACAAAAGTGAGCAGTGCTCACCCAAGCATGAATTATTTTTGGACTTTTTGGTGTCATATGAAAGTTGAGTCCATGAGCTATCCATACATATAAACCCTTTCCCCCAGAATCATATATTTTTTATTTGGCAGCCATTTTAAAAGTGTAAAGTCTTTTTTGAGACGCACGGTATCCATGCGCTATGTGCAGTGCTAGTGCAGTGATATGGTATACAGTACATACAGTGCATGCAGTGCGTGATCGTATGAAGAAGATGGACTTCAAAACACTTACGCTGTTGTGTGTAAGTGAGCCATTACATTTTACAAATAATATATTTACTTTAACTATTGCAAGTATGGTATTCTTTTATCTTATAATGATATCAAAAATCGAACTGTTAGATCTAATGTAGATGTAGACCCACTCACTAGACTAGTCACTTTATGAATTAGAGGTCTAGATCTATAGAGACTCTGCCTCTGACTGATCTAATCGATTACACAATTGATATTATAGAACCGGGCGAGAAATCCCTGCAATCTGATTGGTCGAGAACTGTGTGTTGATATTTACTGGACAGACGTTCGCTATCACATAATTATTCCGATCACTGACGATGGCCACTGTAAACATGCTAGCGCACTTAGGTCAGCGCCGCCACAGGTCCGAGCAAGATGGCTGCGGCGGCCCTGGTTAATTTTAAACTCTTGACTGACAGTGATTTAGCAGCTCTACTTAAAGACTCAGATGCCCAAGTACTAAAAAATCAATTAAATTTGGATATTCTAGATTGGAGAGTTTTGCTAGTATTATTAACATATGGATTTGACTGACATCTCTGTTCCTGATTTGGACACTCTGCTGACTTTGTTTTACGCGTCGATACGAAAAGAGGATGGTTCGTTGTATACTAAGAAGTCCATTCAATACATTCGTTATGGTGTTCAACGTCACTTTCTTGACAATTGCAATATTGACATCTGGAACAAAACTCAATTTCCTGAGAGTGTTGGTATGTTTAAGGCCGTTTTAGTTAAACTGAAGCGAGAGGCCAGGCTGGGTCTCAGTAGTGCTAAACACAAGGACCCAATTTCTCCTGCTGACTTTGAAAATATACAATCATCTGAGGAAACGGATTGCACCAGACCGCAATGTCTCCAGAACAAGGTATTTATAGACATATTAACCTTCTTTTGTAACCGAGGAAGGGAGAATGTTCGCAATTTCAAAGCATCTGACTTTACTGTGTGTACTGATGAGGATGGACTACGGTATGTGACAAAACGTGATCAGCTCACTAAATCACAGGGAGAATGACGATGAAGTTGGTAGTGGAGGGTTCATGAATGAAATACAGGGAAATGATAGATGTCCTGTCAAATCATTTCAGTTCTATGTCTCAAAATTGAATCCATCTTGCCCATGGTTTTGGCAGAAACCTAAACCAACTACACCACTGAGTAATAGTGATCCATGGTACTGTAACATTCCAGTAGGGATAAACACTATAGCCCACAAAATGAAAGTGATCTCAACTGCGGCCAAGTGCAGCAAAGTTTACACAAACCACTGCCTTCGGGCAACATGTGTTACCACACTCGACAATGCTGGATTTCCATCAAGAGACATCATGTCCGTCAGTGGACATCGTAGTGAGAGTTCGCTCAAGATCTATCCGAAAACCAGCAATGAAAGAAAGAAGGAGATGTCTGGTAAGATCGCAAGCAAAATTCACTTGGGTGAGGCGAGATCTTGTCCATCAACATCTACGACAGTGCCAGTGGATGATGCAGAAGTTGATGTTAATGTTGGGAACCAGCATGTGGCTCTTCAGACAGCACCAACATCACCACCTCGCAGTCGAGCACCATTAACAGCATTGCAACAATCTGTGCAGCCTGCTCAACGCCAACTCTCTGTGTCACTGTCATCAGAGAGCAACACTATGTGTACTACCAGTCATAATTTTATTTTCAAGAACTGTGTAGTACACATTCATAACAGCTAGCCATATGTTGTTGTGGACTTGTAAATGCGTTCATTGTTATTTATTAGAAAGTTTATCGCGTTAACTGTTTGATGTGTCTACGTAGATCTACATGTACATGCATTCCTGAACTTACACTCGAACTTACATGTATAACAACTTACAACTGTACTACACGCAAGATTACAAGGCCTCCTTTATTGTTTTGGGCAAGATCATCGTTCACTTGTCATCACTGCTCAGAATAGGTAAGTTTTAGTAGTGCATTACCCATAAAAATTGAAATAAATGACAGAAAATGTGTTAAAAATGCATTTGGAAAAATCATGCGTCCGGTAATTACCGATGCATGCATGGCTAGCCATGCATGCAGTAAATTTGCCATGCGTCGGTAATTACCGGACGCATGATTGAAAAAATGGATTTTTGGCAAAAATTTGTCCACCGTTCTATAAAACAGATGATGCACATGTCTTTTCGTGTGTCGGTAGGAATAGTGTGCATGCGGTAACTATGGAAACTAGTCTAAACCTTAAACATTCCATAGTTACCTTATGCACACAATTCCTACCGACACACTCAGACCTGTGCATCATTTGTATACAGTCTAACTACATTAGATCCAACAGTAACAGTTTGATTTTTGACATCATTTACCTTATGAAATAAGGAGTATGCCTACTATACTTGCAAAAGCTATATTTGTAAAAATGTTATGCCTCACTTACACATAACAGTGTTTTCTCAGAATTGATACCAGATCTATCCAGACAGTCATATTTCTTGGAGCACAACTTCACGTTCAACTGAAGGCCATCTTTTTTCACACGATTACGCACCGCATATATGCATAGCGCATGATTGCATACACTGCACATTGCACTAGCACTGCATACATAGCTAGCGCATATCATGGACATAATATAATGCATGCACTGTACGTATACCACGGACCTACTAGAGATGGACATATAGTAGGTCCATGGTCGTAGGGGCCTCTTGACGCTCAAGTACATTTACTGACCTCTCTCGTGGGTGGCGCAAGTCCTGACAAAAAAAAAATCGCCCCCCTCTCTCTCTCTCTCTCTTTATCTTGGACATTTTTAACATAACTAAGTAAACGATGGCGAACATTTATTTCTAAATAGCCAATACTAGTCATGACACTTGTTAGTGGGAAAACAAGCTACTCTTGTATGTGGGTTGTTGCGAATTGCTAAAGTTCTTCGGTTCAGTTCAATAGTGTAATACTAGTAGTTCAAGTCCAAGTTCAAGTTCGTTTTATTTCATATTCATATTTAACATTACATATTTATCGGTTTGTTTACAAATAATGATAACAAATGATACAGTGTTTATGTAATAAACATAACGACATAAAATATATCTATTATATCACTTTGGATTACTTGTCATAACTTGTAAAGAATGACTAACAAAATTTGAAATGAGGATATGAAGGACCCTATACAATGCTTGATGGTTATAGGCTCCAGAAAGTAATATAATATAAGTGTTACAAGGTTGTGAGAAAGAACAAGAAACATTTGAAGATAAACAACTACATGTATTATTAAGAGTTTCATCAAATGTTAATGAATAATGAGGGGAAGGGAATACTGTGGGGAATTGGAGGGGTTAAGTGTACGCCACCTGGCCTCCCGCCACGTGGAGCTTGCATTATGCCTCACAAACAAATTGACGTATAATATGGCAGTACTCTATCAAACAGAAAATATCATAATAATGCCTGCAGCTCCCCGACTCCCCCATGCAGAACTGCATGTGTGTTTTAAAATAAACACAACACAAAAAGTAAGTTCCCCCTAAAGCAAAATGGCGTAACATTTTAACGAAAAGATTTTAAGCAAAATAACTTGGCAGAAGTGTTCCTACACTTATTGACTAACTTCTGTGTGAAAATGAGATTGGTCTTTCAAGTCATGCATGAGTGAGCACACATTAAAGGGAAAATTGTCACTTTTCAAAAGTCACAGGAGTCATATTTTATGCCATATTATTAACAGTGAATTTTAGCATTTCTTGCTTAATTTTAAAGTGTGCTCGCTCAACCAGCCAGAAAATTACCTCTTGTGTTTACACAATTGACGACTCATTTTGGTAGCAATACCTGATGTTAATTTTTAATAATCCGAATGGATTTTGCCAATTCAAAGTTAAGAGGGTTGAACATCGCTACTTTCCACTAAAATTGTGCTCACCAAACCGTTATTTAATAATCCGAATGGATTTTGCCAATTCAAAGTTAAGAGGGTTGAACATCGCTACTTTCCACTAAAATTGTGCTCACCAAACCGTGCAAAAACACGAAAAGTGTCAGGATATGTGCGAAGGGGTCAAACGATGGATGATAAACAACTACAGCACTTGAACAAAAACCAGAAACAGAATTCGCCAAAATGACTCTTGTGACTTTTGAAAAGTGACAATTTTGCTTTGAATGTGTGCTCACTCATGCATGACTCGACGGATCAATTTCATTTTCACACAGAACTTAGTCAATAAGTGTAGGAACACTCTGACCAAGTTATTTTGTTCGAAACTTTTTCGTTAAAAAGTTATGCCATTTTGATTTAGAGGGAACTTACTTTTTGTGTTGTGTTTATATATAAACAATAGTAATACAAACATGAACGATAAAATATACCAGTATTATCAAAGTACGACAATCATTCTGGGTTGCCAAGTTCAACTTTTCAAACTGGTCAAGCGGGGTATAAAATGTTTGCTCCCGGGTCTCCCCCAATGTGAAGCTGGCAAACGCCTTGGAAACCAAAAAAAATATTGACTAAACTGTACAGGTTTCTTTTTCTCTCTCTAAGCTGGCCATAATTATGCCTGGAACCAGCTCCCCGGCTCCTGCCGCGCTGAGCTGGTGTCGGCTTATGGCAAAAAAAAATATTACATTAAATGACTATTAGACCAACTGGCCACTAGCATGCTCAAGAGGGGGGGGGGGGGGGGCAGGAGGGAGCGGAGTGCCCTCTGACAACTTTTGGCGGTTACAGCCCTATAGCTAGAAGGTCCGATAGACCGACACCCAATAGATAGAAGGTTTGATAGACCGAATGTACGAGAGGGCCCAATAGACAGACGGTTCTTTAGACCGAATCGGCGGAGGGTCCGATAGTCCGAAGGTTCTATAGATCGAATGTCCAACGGGGTCCGATAGTCAGAAGGTCCGATAGACGGAAGGTTCTATAGACCGAATCGGCAAAAGGGTCCGATAGTCCGAAGGTTCAGTAGGGGTCCGATAGTTAGAAGGTCCGATAGACCGACAATAACGTAAAAAAGGTAAAATAAGTGGATACAATAAGTTTTTAATAGTTTTATCTCATAAAAGGAAAAGGGTAATGCCTTATCTTCTATGTGTATTGTAATAAACCGATGCACTAGGTCTGTAGTCCCCCCCCCCCCCCAAAAAAAAAAATTAAAAAATGGGGAACTTATTTTAAAGTTTTGTTTTATACATTTTCAACCTTTTTAAAAGTATTTTTATCAGAGCATCATCATCATCACCGTGGGGCGGGGGTGATCCACCCATGCAGCTCAGCCCCCCCCCCGGTTAATTTTGCCACTAAACCGATGTATTGGCAATGGGGAACGCTGACCATTTTTTGAAACATGGAAATATGGTACACACAAAAGCCCCGAGGCCCATCATGCCCGAAGCGTTTTTTTCTAGTGGAGCAAGCTGAGGAAAGGGCGTCCCCTTCTAACACGAGTGTTATTTTTTAAACAAAGAAATCTTATGGGGTGCACTCTTTATAGTTTTTTCATTAGAAGTAACAAAATATAAGATTCTGACAACAAAAGATTCTGACCGATAAAAATGAAATTGTTTCAGTTAGGCCCTACCACCTTCTTGGGAGGGGGGCGTTTCCATTTTTTTTAAGGGTTGTCAGGTGATATTTTCATACCAGCTATGATGTCAGCTTTTATACTTTTTTTAATGTTCACCGACTACACCCATATTACTGCCTTCTGGCAAATTTTAGTATGTGGACTCTGTCGGGTAAATTATACCATTTGGGGGGGGGGGGTGAGGGAATTCGCGAATAGTCGGATACCTCACTGTTGCTGCAGGACGTAAGAGGTGCTTGCTGCAAGAAACAATCTAGGCCTAGTTTCTTGATTGTATGAGCGAGCAAAGCGAGCGAACGAGAGAGAGAGAAAAAAAAAGAATTTTGTATCCTGAGAATAGGTTCTAGCAAAAAAAAAAAAAAAATTCGCCAAACCTTCAAAAATCGCTTAGTAAGGGGTTATGGAGTCCAGTTTCCCTCCATAATTCCCTGACAAGCAAAAAAAAAAAAAAAAAGGTCTTCACTCTAAAAGGGGGGGGGGGCACAATCGAGAAAATGGTTGATCGTCTATGGTGAAAATTCATACTTCTCTTCCAAAAGGGGGGGGGGGGGGGGGGCACGGGCCGGCTGTGCCCCCCCCCCTGGATCCACCAATGTTGGCAATAACAAAATAAGTTTACACTTATAAAGGATAAGAAATCGCACATTCATATTTTACAATTTATATCACTCTATGTAATGAGCTAAAAAAATACTTTTGTCACTGCAATTATCTGAAATTACCGAGGGTCTGGGTCCTATTAAATTAATAAAAGCACTGTCACTTCTCTGTGCATACACGTACACGGGCTGTGATAAAGTTTAAAGTGATCTCCAAAGCTTCCCATTATGAACACAAAGACCGTTGTTACCTTTGACCCTGTGACACCAAAATATAAATCAGATAATAGGCATTCCTCTAGATGAGCAATGTTTGAAGTTAATCCGTGGAATGTTTCCCAAGTTATCCCTAGAACGCAAACACGGGACGGACGGACGGACCGACCATCTGAAAACATAACACCCCCACTTATTTTAACCACTTATTTTTTTCCCACTTATCATTTTATCCACTATTTTACCCTTTTTACGTATTTATTGTCGGTCTATCGGATCCCTACTGAACCTTCGGACTATCGAACCCTTTTTGCCGATTCGGTCTATAGAACCTTCTGTCTATTGGACCCTCATGTACATTCGGACTATCGAACCTTCTATCGGACCTTCTGACTATCGGACCCGTTGGTCATTCGATCTATAGAACCTTCGGACTATTGGACCCTCCTGCCGATACGATCTATAGAACCTTCTGTCTACTGGACCCTCTCGTACATTCGGTCTATCGAACCTTCTATCTATTGGGTGTCGGTCTATCGGACCGGCTAACTATAGGACCTTCTAGCTATAGGGATGACCCCCTTTTGACACCCCCAAAAGGTTATTGGACCCCATAAAATCTGATATACCACCCCCCCCCCCCCCCCCACTGAGCGACTTTTGGAGGGCTGGCGAAAAAATAAATTCTCGACCCCCCCCCCCCCCTCCCCCCCCGAAACATAGTTTTCTTCTAAGTAAATTATATTTCTCAGAATTGCTATCTGCAAAAATGCATACATTTGGTGCAAATTACAAGAGCACATGTATTCATATCGAAGTAAGCATCAGTATATTAAATACACAGAACTTTGATCAATAAGAAAAAAAATTACTGTTATAATTCTCACTAATTGTTTAGCGATTCATACACTAAAGGAAAAAAGAAACTTATAAAAGTTCAAGAGATCACCAAATTAAATTCTCTGCATGGAAATGTACCAAATTTGGATATAATGTTGATTCAATGCATGGCTTTAAATGACAGTCAATAACAAAAAGTTTTCTTCAATGCCACAAAAGAAATGTGCACTGAAGCAAAGGACTCTCTAATCCCCAAGTCACAAAGACAAACTGCAGCCTTGTACACCATATGCATGTCAATGAATGAAACAAAAGAATTTCAAAAGGGATTTGCACCCCTCGAGCAAGAGGATATTGATGTTTTGCCATGGTGCGCCCGTTCACCAGACCTTTCCCCAATTGAACATCTCTGGGAAGAGCTTGGTCGACGTGTGTCAAGGCGTGACAATCAACCCATCAATAGGGAGACGCTCATTGCAGCACTGCAAGAGGAATGGAACAATGTTCCCCAGGCTACCATCGCGAATCTGATCGGAAGCATGCGAAGACGGTGTACAGCTTGCCAGCAAGCTAGAGGTGGACATACTGGCTATTAATCTGTTTGGATATGAACTTGCAAATCCCTTTTGAAATTCTTTTGTTTCATTCATTGACACGTAGACAGCACGCACTTGCAAGTACGGCAGGTTGGGACCATGCCTTAAACCGCGTCCAATAATCGCAAAATTCAAGTCTTACCGGAAGCGTCACCCAGTTATCATTGAGCGCAGGAAACTAGCAGGTACCAGAAGTCTATACTCGAGGACCTCACAGCAAGCAACGCGAGTTTACTCAACAAGGCCCGTAACAGTGATCGTGTCAAGTCAGCGTGGTCAATGGATGGCCGTATCTTCGCCATATCTCATCTCCATGGAAGCAAAAAGAAACTCATAACCTGTGAAGAAGATATTGCCAAACTCTTGCCCCAGTAGGAAGATGATTGAATCAAAACACATGTGATTTACAAGTTTGGCAATTATTCAGTTATTCTCAAATATATCTTCTTTTTTTTTTTTTTATTGATTTACTTTAGGTATGCTCTGTAATTGTGTAGTGGAACTTAAATATCTTTCTTGCCACATATGTTGTACTCAATCTGATAACTGTCACGAAAAATCAAAATATTTTAAAGTATGTACCTACGAAGAAAGGGAGCTTTGCAATTGTCTTTTTCCATCCTGTTTTCATAACATATTTGCCTTTAGTAATATTGATGATATTGCATTTGAACATCTATTTAAAAGGAATGGTGATACTCACCCATACCAGCTATTAAATAATTTCCAAAATATTGAAGATTTATACTTTGATGACATGAATCATAATCTTGATATTTTGGATGGTAAATATGACCTAGATGATGATTTTTTATTAAAGACTCTGGAATTCAAAGAAAATTTTAGCATTATTCATTTTAATTTTCGAAGCTTGTCAAAAAACTTTGATGAAATATCTGATTTTATATTTTCTCTTAACTTTAATTTCTCCATCTATGGAATCTCAGAAACTTGGATTCATGAAAAAAAAACCACTTACTTTTAACCTACCTGGATATTCATTTATACATACTGATCGCAAACACAGCAAAGGAGGTGGTGTGGGTTTGTTGATATCTGATTCTTTGGATTTTTATTAGACATGATATTTTACAATTTTCTGACTACAGGATAAAATATAATTGTTGGTATTATTTACAGAAAACATCAATCAAAAGTCAGGGATTTTAATATATATTTCCAGTCTTGTTTAGAAAAATTGAAGACAGCACATAAACAAGTATACATAATGGGAGATTTTAATATAAATCTATTGAATTATGGTAATGCGTATGTGAATGATTTTTTGAGTGCAATACATTTAAATAGCTTTGTGCCCCTAATTGATAAGCCAACAGCGTGTTACAGAGTCATCCTCATCCTTAATTGATAATATCTTTACTAATAACTATGTATCAAATGTGCTTTCTGGCCTATTTTACAGTGATATCACATATCATTTTCCCGTTTTTCAAATAACTCATTTTAAATTTCCTGCACAATGTACCTCCACTCGTAAATTTCGTCGTGTAAATGTAAGTACTATTAGAATTTTTGAAGAGAAAGTGTATAATGTTGATTGGAGTGATGTATTCAACTGTACAGATACTGAAGAAGTTATGTTATATAAAGTTTATGATGATGTATTTGTAATAGGAGACACTAAGAGTAAAAGAAAAATGATTAAATAGCCATGGATAACTGTAGGCATTAAAAAAAAGTTAAGATTGAAAAATAAATTATATAAGAAGTATCGAAAAAAATGTACTGTTGATAATAGGAGAAAATATGTCAAGGTCAGGAATATTGTAACTAAAATTTTACGTTGTGCACGCACAAACTATTATAAACTTAAATTTCAAGTATTTAAAGGAAATATGAAAAGAACATGGAACATGATAAACGAATTACTTGGAAAATGTAAGAAAAATTTGCCATCATATGTTACTGTAAATGGGACTGATGTACATGATGAAAAGGATATTGCTGATAGCTTTAATACATATTTTGTAAATATAGGAGCTTCTAAGGCAAATTCTATACAAAATGATGACAATTTTGGCGTTTTTTATCTGGAAGATGTAATAACTCTGTATTTGTTAAACTTATAAAAGAAAATGAAATATTGGAGGTTGTTAAAAATATGAACTCATCTAGTAGTAGTGGTATTGATGGCATTAGTCCTACTGTTGCGAAAAAAATTCATACATGGTATTGTGAAGCCTTTATGCTTTATTTTTAACTTATCATTCACATCTGGAATAGTACCCATGAAATTAAAAATAGCAAAAGTTACACCTGTCTACAAAAAGAAAGATATCCATGACATTTCAAATTACAGACCAATCTCTGTTCTTCCCGTTTTCTCTAAAATACTGGAAAGACTGGCTTATAATAGGATGTCTGAATTCTTATATAATAATACTATATTAAATGAATATCAATAGGGCTTTTTGAAAAATGTTTCTACTAAAATGGCACTTATTGACTGACATGATTACATTGTTAATTTAAAAAAAAAAATTACATACCGTGGGTGTTTTTCTTGACTTAAGTAAAGCATTCAATTCAATTGATTACTCGATATTGTTACATAATTAAGTTGTTACGGCATTAGAGGACTACCTTATTCTTGGTTTAAAGGTTATATACAAAATCGAACCCAAGTTGTCTCATATATTACATATTTCCTGCATGTTGATGTTAATGTTTTTTTATGCAATTGAATAAAGCTGAACTGAACTAATTTTTCATGCTTCAGTAACTTCGGAAATAAACACCAAAAGATTGTCATTCCGTAAATAAAAATACATAATTTACATTATAGCTAGGTGCCTACTACACACAACATGTATGTGCTTTTGGTATGAAAAAAATATTTTTAATATGAATATGATAATGATTAATCATGCTATTCAGTAGCAATATGTGTTATGGAATGATATTGAATTAAGTTTTGTATAAACTAATATTACATTTAGCCTATATATTAGTTTAGATTTAAATATCACATATGTAAAGAATAAAGTAGAAATGATGAGATCACTTTCCAAAAAAAAAACATATCTAATTTAATAAGTTTTATATCTTGGGTATTTTAGTGTAAAAAAAAAAATCCATTTTTTAATGAGATGTATATTTTCCTCTATAGCTTATGATCTACCTGCATTTAAAATCTAAATATTGATCTCGATTATAGTATCCTATAGAACAAATCATTATGATGAAATTTATAAAAATATTGAAAAAAAAAATAGATTACATGACTTCATAAAGCAATAAAATACATGGAGGACAAAATTCAATATAATGATTAACTCTATCTAAATGTGTTTTTTTAAAGCTTGCCCGAAGCATTTAACACAAATGAACACTCTTCAGAATTTAAAATCTAATTAACAAAAATATGAATGTATGATAAAAATTAGCATGAATTATTGTAAATTGATAATCACTAACAGAGCTGTTTTTCATAAACACAGATAGCTTACTTAGGTCATCAAAAATTATCAAATCGTTTGCTCAGTCTTTGTTTCTAAGTATGTTTTCACTACTTATGTACATAGTGTGAACTTTATACACTTTTTCCCATTGACTTTTAGAAGTCATTCCGTAACTGTCATTCCAAAACGCGGTTTCATTTTATGTTTCTGCATATTTCAAATTTTTTAAAAGATATTTCCAGGCAGGAACATGGTGACATATCAAAGCTAACATACTACAGAACTCCACAACAATACTGAAAACCTATATTTTCACTTCACATAGTTTGAGCAATGTTTATTCTGGTTGAAAAAGTCATATACATTTGGGTGTCATTTCGTAAAGAAGCAATATAGTATTCAATATTTCATAAGTTTGATGAATGGTTGGCACGAAACTCAACATTTAAGAAAGGACCTTATATTAGTGTATATATTTTAATTTCAGTTTGTAGATATTCATTAAATTAAAAAAAAATTATATTCTTCTTTCAAACTTGAAAATCCTTTGTGAATGTCATTCCATAACATTATTGGAATCGCCTTTATTTATTTATTTATTTATTCATTTCTTATTCATTGGATGTTAGATTCATTTATTATAATCATGATTAACATCATCATCTTTTTTCTAATGATTTATATTATCATCATTATCATTGTTATTATTATTATTATTATTATTATCATCACCATCATTATTATTACCCCCCCCCCCCACGGCCCCTGTGAGTGGCGAAAAAATCAGACACGTCATTTTAAATCTTTTCAACGTTCGGATAGTCAAACTCATTCTGATGACCATACATGTTGGTCAAATTTGCTCTGTAATATGCACTGTGTTTACCATAGGCTCCGATATGAACCACATTCTTATTTTCATACACATGTGATCCAGAAATTGATGAGATATCGCTATATCTATCTTCGTATGAACTACGGATGTATGACTCTTCGTCCTCCGCTGTTGACGAGTCGAGGCTTCCTGGGCTACTATAGCTTGAGTTTCGGAAATCTTTCGGTGGGGGACATTTGAAGGTAGTCTCATCACAATCGTATGGATGTAGGTGTGGTCGTCGAAGGTAATTCCGAGGAGCTTCCTCGGTGGTGGTCGTGTTGTCATTAGGTAAAGCGTACAACGGTTCTTCCTCAGCGTGGCTGATGTCACTTGCCTCTGAAGTAGCGAATGACTGCCCACGGGGTACCAAAGATTTGGGAATTGTCGTTGTATTCATGCCATACCTGTTGTTCCTCGATCTCCTCCAAACTTTCTGGACTATTAAGATTACACCAACCACACAGGCTAAAAGAGAAAATCCTGCAATGACGGCAACTACCAGCATCCATGTGATATTAGATGGACTTCTTTGAGTATTTGAAGTCTTTCTGGAAGTTTTTGACATGTCTAATGTCTGCGTCTTCGTAGAGATGGTGAAAATCTCTTCTTCATAACCTTGAAATGATGGTGGGTTTTTTCGCATGTACGTGCGTAATGTTGTCTGTGATTCAGGTATTGTCGTGACATCATGCATGAATGTGCTTTGAACGATTGTTGAGGTGTCATGATTATCTCCATAGTCAAACATACATGCGTCCATGTGACTACTGTTCAGATCATCTAGTTCGCAAGCTACTATACCTCTCACTACTCTCTGACTCAATATGCGCGGAAACACATATTGCCAATTATCGCTGATCAGGTTACTTGAATCAAAGATATGGCGTTGCACAATGTAACTGTTTATATACCACATGATCTGGAACCAACTTGACATGTTGTGGACATTTACATTGTACAGTGAACAGTGGAAGACATCACCCATGGACCGCGTTTCCCTTGTAACTATCAGAGATCTATCCTTGGCTGTATCATCAACCTCAGCCTGTCCTTGGAAAAGTGAAGAATTATTTACGTTCTTTACTGGACAAACATCAAGAGACGCCACGTCTATGTAGTTCACACGAATATTCACCGTGTCTTCATTAACGCCAAACGCATTTTCTGCTGTGCATGTCACAGTTACGTTCTGGCTTGTTGCTTGCGATAATGATGTTGCCAAGGTAACATTCAAGTATAGACCGGTAGAGTCACAACCTGTAAATGCATTTGGTGGATCGCAAGACCAGGATAAATCACTAACTTCGGGAAAAGAGAGCACGTTACACCTCACTCTTGTCCCCGACACGATAGGTGGTATCAGAGCTTTGCGATCAGGTATCACCTCCACGTAAGGACCATGAATGATCAATAAGGGCCCTAGTGAGCAGTTGACTCTTTCTCCTTCGAAGGCAGAGCTAGTTGCAAGACAACAGATCGTTTCTTTATGAAGGTGCCTGCCAGTTCTGACGGATAGGCCCAGAACAGTACTATTATGGAGCCGTTGCGGAATTTGCTTTTCCACAAGGTAAGAGGGTAGTTTACTGCAGAGCATCCATTTAAGAGCAAGATGTGGATTGGTATTTGGTGCTTCGCATTCGAAGTTGATGTTCTCTTCTTCTAGGTAAAACCTTTTATCAGGCCGCTTTCGACATTTCAAATCTGTATCTTGCAAGAAGTATTGCACATCCATCCCGACCAAAGGAGAATGCAGGAAGATGTAGCCACTGTCTCTAAAAGTGACCGATACCGTCCATTGAAAGTATTTCCTGGAATGCCGGTTTGTGTCCAGTAGTTGCAGACGGGAGGTGACCACTGTCGTATTCAATTCCTCTGTGATTGAGATGGAATCATCGGAATCTTGGTATGTCTTGTAGTTGTCTGACCATGTTACTGTAGCTGATTCAAATGGAGAAATCGCTTTCACAGAGCAAACGAACAAAGCAGGTTTTCCTTCCTTCACTGTAACTCGGCTAGGCTGGATGAGAAATTCTACCTGTGGTGTACATTGGATAATGGGGGACATCAACAGGAACAGAAATGATTGCCACATTTTGACGTGAACGTGTTTCCTATCTCGAAAGGAAATGAGATTCGTCGTTTGTCACCCGATATAGAAAATGCTACTTGATTTAGGATCTTGCTTCATCAGCAACTGGTAAGCTAGCGCGTATGCCTATCTTTTGTCACTGTTAGTTTGGCAAAACACCAACAAAATGGGACTGAGATGTTCCATTATATTCATTTATCACTGAAGAATATGGATGCCAGCAGACTCGCACACTACCGTATTAATTTTAAAAAAATTATTATTCTGTAAAGTGATGACTTTGTTTATTTTTTCCGCTTGGTGATATCGTGTGTTGTATCCATCAATCAAGCTACGAAACGTAGTGTTAATAAACTAGACCACAAATGTTGGTATCGGTTTTCAGGTGGCTCGTTCATCATTGTAGATGTTCACAAAGTAATTTGAGAGTGCCTAGTGAAGAACGATCGGAAAGTTGTTCAGACAGATGCATAGACGGAAGTGGGATTTGATTAAAACTTATTAACTCTATCGTTAATGTTATTTCAAAGTGATATTGAAAACCTACACCAAAAGCTACTTGATCTCCTGAAGACGATCAAAGTACCGACCGAAACGCCGAGAACCTAAGAGCCCTAACTGAGCAAACCAGTCCTTTCCAGGTCTCTTTGCTTTTGCTTTGAAAGATTACATGGTGTAACCCTAAAAATATTACATCTAGGTTTCTCCATAATCAAGAATATCGCTGACAGTCATTTTAAATATGCATATATATTATATATCGTGAGAAACCAATTGAATTGAATGACAGAAATAATTTGCGTAACTAAATTCATTGTTCCTCCTTACTGACTTCCGCTTGTATAAAGCACTGCAGGGGTTGCAAAAATATTTCTGGCGGGAGTCTAACCGGATCTTTCACACTGTAGCCCAAACTCCTTAACCAGTAGA
This sequence comes from Heliocidaris erythrogramma, assembly GCA_025617745.1. Taxonomy (NCBI): domain Eukaryota; kingdom Metazoa; phylum Echinodermata; class Echinoidea; order Camarodonta; family Echinometridae; genus Heliocidaris; species Heliocidaris erythrogramma. Next base: position 1,669,053 of record CM046858.1, read on the forward strand.
CCACGAAGGCGGGTTGAGTGGTATTCGGCTACACCAAGTACAATCACAGACAGGGAGCCCTCCAACCCCTTATAATTTAATTCATTCCTCTTTCTTTATGGGACAGGGGAGTATATATGTATGATTGGAAGGAAATAATTTTGTTTTCAACCTTTGCAAAAATTTCAAATAGCTCCGGGGAACTTTGATTTAAGCTGCACAACCATGCATTATTCTCTCTTTTTCACATATATATATATATATATAATTGTAAGGAAGTAACATATACAACAGCTTTGGCAAGTCTCGTGGAAATAAATAAATTTGTGAGAATGCATCTATTATTCTCTCATTTCATTTCTCTCAAAAATTATATTTATTTCCACGAGAGTTGTCAAAGCTGATGTATATATTATTTCCTTACAAATATTTATAATAATATCATTCTAATGTATACATTATTCATATCTCAAAGCATTCGCTTGGATCCAACTGAGGCATGCGGCTTGTCTTTGTTCAAAGCTCACCTGCCCCCGACAAAGGAATTAATTAATAAGGTTGAAAATTTGTCAATCTGTCGGTCATTTGAACCTGGTATCGCCGAAATTACTATCCTGTCTCTGTGGTCTACTGGTTAAGGCAGTGGCGTTCTAAGCCAACGACCCGGGTACGATTTCCTGCGGAGACACTATAATTGTGAGGGATAGAATGAGAGAATAATGGTTGCGTAGCTTAGACCAAAGTTCCCCAGTGGTGTCCTCCCTTTTTAACATTTTTTGCAACGGTTGAAAAAATGTCTCCGCCGGGAATCGAACCAGGGCTTAGAACGCCAATGCTTTAACCACTAGGATTTGTCACTCTGTCGGTCAATTGAATCTGGTGTCCCCGAAACCACTGGCCCTTCTCCATGGTCTAGTGGTTAAGGCTTTGGCGTTTTAAGCCAACGACCCGGGTTCCATTCCCGGCGGAGACATTTTTTCAACCTTTGCAAAAATTTAAATAAGGGAGGACAGCTCTGGGGAACTTTGATTTAAGCTACGCAACCATTATTCTCTCATTTTAATTTCTCACAATTATATTATTCACCGAGAGTTGCCAAAGCTGTTGTATATGTTATTCCTTACAATTATATATATTACTCTATCAGGTACATTAGAAGGACATTTATTGTTCTTTTTCTTTGTTCAAATGTCCGCTTAACGTTCGAAATGTCCTCCTAATGTAGGGGGCGCTATTATGACGGAATAAACCGTATTGTTGCATGTCCTTCTAATGTACCCGTAAGGTATATATGTATATATATATATATATATATTCCACTGGATCGGGTATTAGGGGGGCACACGACAATGCGGTTGATTCCGTCATAATAGGGACTGGTGTATTAAGGAGACACCATGGACAAAAGGGAGGCAAAGTGTCTCCCAAACGAAGATCTAGTGATGTATATATCAGTCAGACCCAACTTCGGAAAACCGAGCACAGGTATATACTCCGAAAACGGCGTATGAATAAAGAGCCCTCATCGTTCAGTGCGAGGCAGTGTGTACAAAAGGTAGGGGGAAAATCTTGCAAAGTCAACCTGCCAACGATATATATATTCTTAAAAATAATGCTGCGTGTCAATTACCTTCAAAATCCGTGAATAATTCGCCAAATGAAATGACTTGCAAATGACAAACACTTGAAATAAATATATCCGCAGCATTATATTTGAAAATTATATTATAAACAGCAGGTCGACATCGCAGGATTTTCCCCATGCCTTTTGTACACACTGTCTTGCACTGAACGATGAGGGTTCTATAGTCATCTTGCTCTATACGCCGTTTTCGGAGTATAAACCTGTGCTCGGTTTTCAGAAGTTGGGTCTGACTGTATATATTATAATGTTTATACATACATGTATATGTTTGGCTAGATTCCAAAGCATGTACATGTAAGAATAAGTTATGTTCCCAAGAGGAAAAGGGTCCCCATCTTTTAAAATCCGACATCTGTCACGTTTTAGACGTAAAACTATACACGGAGAGTTCGAATGACTATTGAATCCTATATTTATTCCTTCCGTTTATTGGTTTGAGAAAAAATCAGTGTAGTTAACTTGTACTAAAAGTAACAATAAATGTG